>JAIUZE010015447.1:0-19047 GCA_022085475.1 Heliosperma pusillum
AGTTTCTTTTGAGTGTATGGATACTTTCGCCTTAAAAAGTTACGAGTATTCTAATGAAGTTTTTTAAGTTTAATCCCGTGAGTCGCAAATTATATACTCCCTCCGTCCCGATCATTTGTTTACCTTTACTTTTGGCACAGTTATTAAGGAAGGTGGATGACAAGTGGACAATTGTCCAATTGTGTGATCAAATTACTCATTCATTACCATCCTAATATAAAAAGGTAAACAAATGAATGAGACACCTTAAATTGGAAATGGTAAACAAATGACCGGAACGGAGGGAGTAATATTTTTTGAGTATCGTAATAAGTTTTTTGAACTACACAATTCTATTCGCTTAGATTCCGAATATACTAGCAAGTAGACTTTCTGAGCATCCCAATAAAATTTTATTATCTGAGCTCGAAAATTCCGAGGAAGATGGTAAAGTATTTGAGCTCTTTTAAAAATGACACTTCTACCCTAAAGGTTAACAGATCGAACATATAATTGACTTTATGAGTTACTCAAAATTTGGAAAAAGTTTGGAAAAAATAAAAAATAGTGAGTGAAATATTGGTCCCTCAAAATCTCCGTCCGTCCACAATCTCAGTTTTTGTGTATATTACTGAGTTTAAGAATAAGAAATCATACAAGCATTTGCATTTTGTGTCACAATTTTCACTTACCTCTCCAATGGCTGCCACAATTCAGTCAGTTGGAGCTCCTTCTTTCTCTACAACCAAATCTCTTCCTTCCAACAAATTCCATGGTATGCGTCTTTCCAAATTATCAACTTGGTTCTGTCCCTTCTGGGTTTTCAACAATTTCTGTTTTCAATCTTTGTATCGTTTATTTATTATACAGATCAATTCGTAACGTTTTCATTTATGTCTTCTTTGATTTACAGGCAGAAAAGTAGGCTTCTTGGTTGTAAGATCTAACCTTGTTGCAAACCATGGTTCGATGCCGAACCGTAACAGGGCTTTAAATCTTGTTTCCAATGCTGTTGCTGTGAGCTATTTATATCCCATTACTCTCCTTTTCTGCAAATTTTACACTTGTTCTCTGTGTGAATACAGTTTGACATAACTTGTATGTTGTTTGTGCAGACTCCTGCAGCTCCTGCGACATCTTCCAAGACTGGGTATGTTTAATATTTTAATGTATTAAAAGTTAGTGTTTTTTTTGTTGGTTTTGTGTTCTAAGGTTTTCTGTTGTGATAATGAGATGAAATCGGAGTCGTGTAGCTCCATTTTCGCCTATATGCGTGTTAGATGTGTTTGACACTCTTGTTGAATTTTTACTTAGATGTTAATGTTATCTAGGATGCTGCTCTCAGTTTGAAGCTTAGGTTCTGTTCTTTTGGACTTAATTTCGCTTCACTTCAATTTAGTTCTCTTCTATCCTATTTTCATCAGTATGAGTGTCAAACATCTGACACTTGCTGGTATGGTTTCTGTGGTTTGATCATATTTGAAGAATGAAGTTATAGATTTATCTGGACCTGTTTATATTTTTATCTGAATGCTACGGAAGTATCCCACTTTTATTGTGCACCTATTGCATTAGATTTTACACTTTGAGGAGTTTGGTTGGACATATCGGTTTGGCGTTCCCTCCTTATCAAGCTTACATTTGGGCTTGGACATTATACTTCCACCGTCTTTTGTTCACCTCAGATTTTGAGGTGCATTATGAGATTGTCCAACTTCCCATCTCATCCCAACTCTTCTTCATTCTGGTGTAACAACTTGAAACTGTCACTTAACCATAGTTAACCTTGAATAGTTTTGCTTCATTAGACTGTTTTAGTGTAATTTTTGTCAACCTGTCATTCACTGTCCCATAGTGCAGAAAACTTCAGCTCTGTAAAAAGAAGTTTAGGAAATTATGTTGATCTCTGAGCATGAATGGAGTAAGTGGAATCAAACAACTGCATTTTTTTAGATAAATATATAGGTAGTTTTTTTTGTAAGACTAAGAAGGATTTAACGAATATTTTATAACTATTTAGATTAAGTGGACGAAGACATACATGTGTTTTTTTGTACTAACTTTAGTTGTTAAAACTTAAAACTACAACTGTTTTCTCTAGGTTTTCCTTTGAGATTTCTTTTGGGAAAATTGAAGATTGAGAAGAATAATCAAGCTATATGTTAAAGCCTAAGTTAAATGACAAATTAACTTAACCACCAGTCAGCTTTCAGCCTTGGTGATAGGCCAAAGTCTCATGGTGGTAATAAGTTATCTAGGGGCATTGGATAACTAAAGTTTTTCCTTGCTAAATTTAGAAAGGGGACAATAATCATGAAATAAAATTTGAAGGGAAAGGGGACAATAAAAGTGGGATGCAGGGAGTATTAAGTAGCCATGTACTATAGTTGTATGTCCACGGTAAAATAAGTCAGTTTGGTTAGTGTATAAGCTTATAGTTAAGAAGTTAGTTGCGTTTATTCTGGTCTGGCTTGACAGTACCAAGTGCTCTATATTTTCTCGCTAGAAACCTTTTCTTGACTACATATGGAGATAAGTAGACGACAATTTAGACGGTACATGAACTTTCTATTGGTGGTGGGAACATGAATTTCTGTTTAGACTTGATAAAGACTGCTATGCACCAGCTTCCTTATCTAAGCATAATTGATATTTTGAAAGTTCGTTCATTAATTTTCATATTGGTTACCACTTGTTTCAGTGTCGATTCTACTCGTGTATTTGCCCATGGAATGTATTGAATGTTTTTGCCAAGCATCTTATATTTCCTTAATGGCAGAAGTCCGTAATTATTTGTCTATTGCAATGTCTATTGTTGCAATGCATATCCTGATATTTAACCCTTACTGCAAGTTTGATAAACTTGGAATACTACGGCTGCTCTTTATGTTTTAATTGCTTATTTTTAATTTTCTTTCAGACATGAAGTATTACTCTTTGAAGCACTCCGTGAAGGTCTGGATGAGGAAATGCAAAGAGATTCACGTGTATGTGTCATGGGTGAAGATGTGGGCCACTATGGTGGGTCGTATAAGGTGACGAAAGGATTGGCAACAAAGTACGGAGACTTTAGAGTTCTCGACACACCAATCGCAGAAAATTCCTTCACAGGAATCGGAATCGGAGCTGCCATGACTGGGCTTAGGCCAGTTATTGAAGGAATGAATATGGGATTTCTTCTTTTGGCTTTCAATCAAATTTCAAACAACTGTGGTATGCTACATTACACGTCCGGTGGCCAATTCACTATCCCAGTGGTTATCCGTGGACCTGGAGGGGTCGGGCGTCAGCTTGGGGCTGAACACTCACAGCGTCTTGAATCTTACTTCCAATCAATCCCGGGTATCCAAATGGTGGCATGCTCCACGCCTTACAATGCTAAAGGACTCATGAAAGCTGCCATAAGGAGCGAGAATCCTGTTATTCTTTTCGAGCATGTTTTGCTTTATAACCTCAAGGAGAGGATTCCGGATGAAGAGTATGTGCTCTCGCTTGAAGAAGCTGAGATGGTAAGGCCCGGAGAACATGTTACCATCTTGACATATTCGCGGATGAGGTATCATGTGATGCAAGCCGCGAAGACATTGGTCAACAAGGGGTATGATCCCGAGGTGATTGATATCCGATCGTTGAAACCCTTTGATCTACACACAATTGGGAATTCGGTTAAGAAGACTCACAGGGTGGTGATTGTGGAAGAGTGCATGCGCACAGGTGGTATTGGGGCCAGTTTGACAGCGGCTATAAACGAGAACTTCCATGATTATTTGGATGCCCCAATTGTATGTTTATCATCTCAGGATGTGCCGACCCCGTATGCAGGGACATTGGAGGAATGGACTGTGGTTCAACCTGCCCAGATCGTCACTGCTGTCGAGCAGCTATGTCGATAGGAAGAGGTTTACTGTACTATGCGGCCTTGCCTTCCCTGTTCCGTTACGTTTGCTTGTTTATGTAAACTAGAATGGTTATGTTTTTCAGGCTTTTTACAGAGACTTGTGTGATTCTGTCATTGGATTCTGGCTTAATGAGTTATCTGAGTCTTTGTTACTCATGAGGCATTTGGGTTTCTTTTGATGAGGACGTTTGTTTACATTTCTCCGTCGTTGGAATTTGATATTATACAGATGAGTTTCTAATTGGTTAGACAACATGGGTTGGCCATCAATGGGGACGATTATGCCTGAAATTGATTGAAAAATACCAATGTTATTAAAAAGAACATCCTTAACGAGAAAGCATAGTGGCTGAAGGATGGATGTAAATGATACGCGTGCGGAAGCGATTTAAACTAAAGAACGATTGTTGGTGATCGAGCTTGTAACTCGTGAGATCGGGTGACAAGTTTCATTTAGTGGGAATATTTGACCAAAAGTTGGCCTACACTTCGAGTCAATGGATATTTGGGTCGTAGATCCGCCGAAACCTCAATCCACGCGTCTTTAAAATAAAGACGTCAATCTTAATTTTAAACGAGATTTGAAAATACTGTTCAAACCTTGGTTGGTGATCAAAACTTTATCGAGTTACTCTGAAGTCGGAACTTTTTGTAATACTTGTCTGCATAATAAGTAATACAACGGTCCTATTTATAATAAAAATAATGACACTCCTAATCGAAATAAGGAAACGAGTTTCCATATGTTCGAGACTCCTAATTCCTATATACAATTGAAATTGTCTCGACTTTTAGTGGCCTTATAGACTGCCTTCTACAAACCCATAATCGTATCATCTCCTCCCCCTTAGAAAGGAATTGTCCTCAATTCGGAAGATACCTGGATCGAATACAATCCTAACGACTTCAAATAAAAACGAGAATAAAGTTAAACTTGTATGCATTGTCGAAGTCTTTTTTTATTTGTCTTCAATGTAATTCTCAAAGGTGGTAGCAACGACGCAATCAAGTTGAACTCCTACCTTCGTTTGCTCCTTTTGTTGATAACATTTGCACTCTTGAATGTGCCTTTCTTGTCCGTGCCTTCTACCCGGCCACCATTCATACACGAAATTATCAAAAACAAAATCTACATTGCACACTTTAGCTTTACCTTCAAATTTCAATTATTCTTCGAGAATTCTTTCATGCTTGTCTTCTTGAAAAACAGTAAGTCTTGCTTAAGACGGATAGTATCCGTCTTAAGTTTAAGACGAGTCAAATACTATCATAAGGTGATAATGACAATACTTTTGGTATTTCCTAGGCAGCTAGTAGGATGATTTGGTAATTGGTATGTATTTGCCCCGTCTTAAACTTAATACGGATAGTAACCGACTTAAATGAGAATTTGTGCTTAAAAAATAACTTCACCATTGACCTCAAATATTTCCTCTCCAGGATAAACGTCAATAATAAGAGGCAATGTCAGATCAAACATAACATTCTCCTCGTATGCCCTTTCAAACTAGAACACTACCGACATGTCTTCGGTTCTTCTCTCTCTCTCGCTCTTTTTCCGGGTGAATGATACCACGTGAATAGTAAATTGTTTTTTTTTTGTGCCAAGAACCTTCACACATGGAATAATGTGTTACTATAACTGTGCTCCGGAGATAAGTAATCACAATCGATTAACCCCCACCTTGCTCGAGTTTAACCTTATTCCAATCGCAATCAGAAATCCAACTAACAAGTTGGCTTTGGCGCGCTTAGGACCATCTTGACTTATAGGGAATGATAAGGGTAAAGTCGCGTCTCCTTAATCAAATTAATCCTAATTTACTACTAACTAATAGTAAGCGGTAAGCAAGGTATCGAATCCACAGGGAGGCGGTAATATTCTAATCTGATAAACTAGGTTTGTCTCTTAAGTAACAATTTCGGGGTTTCTGATTGGTAATTCTAAACTAATAGCAAACATTACCAATAAAAAGGTTGAAAACAATAAGATTAAAAGTGTAGGGTCTTACTTCACTAGGATTATTGTTCAGGGATAAGGATGTAATCAACTATCATGCAATAAAGTTATCTAAGGTCACAAGATCGGTCGATTTAATTATGCCCTTTAGATCTACAATTAACATGCGATCGCTATCATTAAACGAGTTCTATTCAATTATCGTAGCCTATCTTAGTCTTAACCCGGTCGGTGTCAATCCTAATTTGCGAGACTAGTTAATTAATCCTGGCCAGTAATCAAACAACTAGAATTAAAACGATAATCAAACGATAACCATGCAATTGCAATTCAATTAATTAGTCTACCCCTTCTAACAATCCTAGATCCCCCTTCAACCCTAGAAAGGAACTTAGCTACTCATAACGATATTAATAACAACAATAATAAATAAAGTAAACATGATTAACAACAATGAAAGGATTAACAAAGAATAGTTAAAGAATTAGAAGGTAACTAATTGAATAACGAAGAAAGATTGAAGAATACCGATTACAAGCTTGAACTAAAGACAATCGTCTTGATGATAAAATCCAGTAGCAAAGCAAAGAAAACTTGAGTTTCTAGCATAAAAGCATACATAATTGTGAAAGACGAGCTTTCCTTTTATAATAATCTCTAACTAACTAGGTTAAACTAATTTTAGGAAAGCCGAAAACTGTCAAAAACTGGGTTGCTCGATCAAGCAAGGGTAATTTGCTCGATCGAGCAACCTTCAGCCCGACTCGATCTAGCAAAGGCATGTTGCTCGATCGAGCATCCTCCTGATGGCTCGTTTCTTCGTTTTTCTTCATTTCTTCTCCACCCTTCTCGATTTCCGTGCCTAACCTTCTACTATCCGACTCCGCCATGCTCCATATCAACTCAAAAAGCTACAAATGCATCCAATCTGCATTAAAACATAATAGAAGCGGCAGAATCGATATTCTAGCTAAAATAGCATAGAAACAAGCAAGGAAAGGTGATAAAGCGAGTTATATGTAACTAAGGGAAGCATAAAATATGTGTATAAATAGTGATCATCAGGGAAATCAAGAGCCCGAAACTCTGATACCAAGTGATACGAGTTCGGAAGGGATTTAAAATAAAGAACGATTGTTGTGCTTGTGATCGAACTCGTGACTCGTGAAACCATAGGCCAAGTTTGATTTAGCGGGAATATATGACTAAAAGTTCGCCAAGACTTCGGGTTAGTGGGATATTTGGGCCGAAGATCAATCGAGACCTCAATCCAATCGGTGTTTAAAATAAAGACACCGATATTATTTGAAACGAGATTTGAAAATACTGTTCAAACCTTGGTGTAGATACCTCGTTTCTACACCTTTCGCCAACCACCAGTGATGATTGAGCCGCATGTTGATACGCGGAATGATTTATGACAATTCTTAAGTTTATCGTCAAGTGATAGCTCAAACACTTGTGTCTACCCCATGGTCGTCATCTACGCACCGGCACGGTAGTTTTGACAGTCATTAGAGTTCATTTAGAGTCCGGGTCGAAAATCGCTTCATTCTCTACAAACCATTTTAAAATCCCGAGTCGGAACACTCTGAAATATTCTGATTATTTTATTATATATTTCAAATTCTATATTTTTAATAAAATTATCTCGTATTATCTTTTAAAATGGAAGTGTTGATTAACCACAATTCCGTAATAGAAACGTGGAAATCTTCCTTCTTTAGCAGGAAATGTAACACCCGCAAATGTACCCTATTTTTATAGTAAAAATATTATACGGATACTTTTCAGCGAAATTTAGTTTTAGTTTAGAATTAAATTTCCCGTGTCTAGTTTAGATTTTCCGAGTTCGTTTTCGAACTTTACGCGAGATTTCGAGTAAGTTACGTCTTAAGACGTTTTTGGGCTTTTCCCATATGTTTTCCACATACTCCTTCATATACTCCCTTAACCCTAACTCACCCTCACATTCAATCTTCTTCTTCCACACCAAGTAAACACCAAAAACCCTAACCTCCATATTTGCTCAATTTAATATCGATTCTTTTTTTTTGGTGAACATGTAAGTAATCATTAATCACACCTCAAATGAGGTAATCACTATTACAACATTCAGTTTTTGCAACATAACTAGCACCACCACAAATACATCAACATATATAGACTAACATAATCATAAAAGACCTATGCTAGTACAATACTCAATATCACATTGTTTAATCCCCATCTTCATCATCCCAGGAAGACGAGTTCTATACTCCTGCTGCACTCGAACAATCAAAGCTTGAGGCCTCATGACATAACCATCAGCATAGCAAGTATTCCTAGCCTGCCATACATTATACATAACTGCATTTACCAGTGAACAATAAAGCAGCCTCCTGAAACCAGACACTCTTCTAATCCTCAGCATCTTTCCAGCAGTGACAGGAAGCACCATACTGAGATGCAACCAACTAAGGAGAAGCTGCAAACAAGTCTTCACATAACAGCATTCTTGAAATAGATGCCAATGAGATTCATAACCATCATCACAAATGTAACAGTTTAAGCTTTGAGTGATACCAAACCTGTTAAGTCTGTCAAGTGTCAAAAGCCTTTCCTTCTTCAGCAGCCAAATAAAGAATGCATGCTTCTGAATGTTGTATCTATTCCAAGCTTCAGAGTACCATTGAATTGCTCCAACATTATCATTACAAGCCAGCCACTCATACCCTTTGGAAATAGAGTACCCACCATCAGTCCCTAACCATTGCTGATTTGAGAATGCCACCTTAAATCTATCTTTGATCTCACAAATTTTCCTCCAAGCCCAGGAAGAGCTACTAGTTGGTACATAGTCCAGCCAGGGTCTGCCTTTCAGATAAATGTTATCCACCCACTTAATCCACAAATGATCTTTCTTAATCACAAGCCACCACACCAATTTCCCAATAGCTGCAATGTTCCAGCTACTGCTATCAATAATTCCCAATCCACCTTGCTTCTTGCCTCTACATAGCACATCCCAAGCCACTAAAGCTTTAGAAGAATTCTCAGACCCACTCCACAAACAACTCCTACAAAGGGCCTTAATTCTATCCATGACCCCCATAGGAAGAACAAACAATTGAGACCAATAATTATGGATAGTAGCTAGAACTGCCTTCACCAAAACAAGTCTGCCAGCATAAGATAGCTTCCTACTATTCCATCCTCTGATTTTAGCAATCATTCTATCCACCAGTACATGACAATCTACCTTGCTAAGTCTCTTATGAGAAATAGACACCCCAAGGTACTTGAAAGGCAACTTACCTCTTTTAAAACCAGTATAATGCAAGATATAGTCCACATTCACAGAATCAATACCATTCAACATAATTTCAGACTTCTCAGAACTAATATGCAAACCAGAAGCTTCAGAAAAGCAATTAAAAGTCTCCTTAATAACAGCAATGGAACTTAGATCCCCTTTGCAGAAAAGAAGGACATCATCAGCAAACATTAGATGACTCAACTTAAGCCTACTACACAGAGGATGGAATCTAAAGCTAGACAAAGTACTAGCTTCCTCCAACAACCTACTAAGGTACTCCATACAAATAGTAAATAAAATAGGAGAGATAGGATCACCTTGTCTTAGACCTCTCTTACCAGGAAAGAATCCATTAGGAGACCCATTAATCACCACAGAGTAAGTAGGGGAAGTCACACAATTCATAATCAGGCCAACCAACTTTGGAGGAAAATTTAATTGAACCAGCATATCTCCAATGAAATCCCACTCAATCGAATCATAGGCTTTCCTCAGATCAATCTTCATCAAACATCTAGGAGAGACACTTTTCCTAGTATAAAGTCTAACAATATCTTGGCTAATTAAAATATTACCCATAATACTCCTACCCTTAATAAAGGCAGCCTGATTAGGACTAATGACATTGCCAAGACCAACAGAAACTCTTTCACATAGAATTTTAGAGATAATCTTATAAAGAACATTACAACAAGCAATAGGACGAAACTGAGTGACATTGACAGGATTCTCCATCTTAGGAATAAGAACCAGATTAGTAGTATTAATCTGTCTTAGAAGCTTACCTGTGTGGAAGAAATCCTGAATTGCAGCAACTAATTCTTCTTTCATAACCTCCCAACCAGCTTTGAAAAAACAACTCGTATAGCCATCAGGACCAGGACTCTTATCATTAGGAATAGAGAACACAATTCTTTTAATCTCCTCCTCACTAGGAGTAATACACATCCTCTCCCAAAGACACTCCTCCACTCTCCTTCCTTTCTGCACAATATGAGGGAAGAAACAAGATGATCCCTTAGCACTCCCCAACAAGTCTTTGTAAAAATCAACAAAGGCCTGAATAATATGCTCTGGTTCCTTACAAACCACACCATTCATAGATTCAATCATAAGCACTTTGTTCCTAATCTGTCTTTGTCTGATAGCCTGATGAAACAGAGAAGAATTAGTATCTCCCTCTTTAGCCCAGGAGCACTTAGCCTTTTGGCTCAGAAAATCATCACGAGCAGCATCCATGAGAAGAAAGCTTTCTCTAGCTTGAAATTCAACATCCATAAGCCTTAAATTCCCAGGATCACCTTGCAGCATAATCTGACTCTCCTGAAGAACCTTAAATGCAATATCAGCATTCCTTTCAATATCAGCATAAAGATCCTTATTAAGCTTTTTGAAATGCACCTTCATATCCTTCATTTTCTTCACAATTCTGAACATAGGTGAGCCATATACAAACTGCTGCCATCCAGTCTTCAATATACCCAGGAAGTCAGATGACCTAGTCCACATGTTAAAGAATTTGAAAGGCCTTCTCTTAGACGACTGCACCTCACCATACTCAATAACACAAGGGCAATGGTCAAAGGAACCTTCAGGGAAAAAATGAGCAAAGTAATCAGGCCAGCTATTACTCCAATTATCATTGATCAGAACTCTATCAATCCGACTGAAAACTCTTTTATCACTAATCTGCTTGTTATTCCAAGTAAAGAAAGCACCAGTTGTTTTCATCTCATGAAGCTCACACAAAGTAATGACATTCTGAAATGGAACCATTTCACTATCTCTAACAACCTGCCCAATCCTCTCATTTGAATAAAGAACATTATTAAAGTCCCCAAGCACACACCATGGCTCAATCCTAGAAAGCCTATTCAAGCTTTCCCATAGCTCCTGCCTCTCCTCACTTCTATTGAATCCATACACAAAGGTTATATAAAAGGTATGACCAGTCACACAATCAAAAATCTTTAAATGAATAAACTGAGCTCCACACTCCAACACATCAACCTTAATTTTACTGCTCTTCCAAATAACCCAAATCCTAGCATTCGAATGAAAGCTAGCATTATGACAAATAGACCAATTATGACAGAAATTAGACAAAACTTTATTCAGAGAACCAGGTTTCACTCTGGTCTCTAGGAGCCCAAAAAGTTCAATAGCATGATGATGCAAAAACCATTTAACATCTTTCTGTTTCTTGATACTATTGAGCCCCCTAATATTCCAAGCTCCAAACTTAGTCATTAGGGGCTGCAAGCACACTGCCACCCCCTTTATCTACCAATTCAGAACACCCAGACAAAGCAGCATTAAAGTTCATCATAAAATTCACATCCTTATCTCCAGGTAGTCTTGACTCATGTCTAGTTATTTTGGAAATAACTCTTGCAGGAGTAAAAGCCACTGTGTGCCCCCTATGAACAGGAGTAGTCATCAATTGACCAACAGCAGGAACTTGAGTTCCCCCTGCTACAGGTAGTGCAGGAAACTCTAAAGGATCAATATGGGACACTTGAGGCTCCTTCCTTTGCCATACCTGTTTCTGCACTACAGGAAAGACAGGCTTCTTCTGAATCCCATACCCTTTCCTACACACCACTTCACGATGTCCTATTCCATTACACTTCTTACACAAAACTGGCAACCAGTCATATTCAACACATACACTGATTTCATTACCTTGCTCATCAACAAACTGAATCTGATCAGGAAACACCTGATCAATATCCACCTCCACCATTACTCGTGCAAAACCCAGGAAAGTCCTATTGATAGTAATATCATCAATACTCAGGAAAGAACCAATTAAGGCCGACAGTTTCTCCAAACACTTATTCCCCCAAAATTTCAAATCCAAACCCACTAATTTAACCCAAATAGGAACCCGTTTCACCGATACTTTTGTAATCTTAACATTAGGATCCCAAGGACGCAAAATCACTGGTTTTCCATCAAACAACATCATTCCCCTAGCCAACACTAGCTTAGAATGCTCCTTACTATCAAATCTAACCACAAATAGACCATTTGGTAAGAATGATACCTTTGTAATAGCATAATCCTTCCAAACACGCCTTAAATAGCCTTCCAATACCCCCTTTGGTGGATTAGCACCCATAACATAACCAAACACCGCCGATGACCAGAAGTCAATCTCCTCCTGAACATCAGCAACATCAAGCTTTAGAATAGTCTTAGGGACACTTGCCACACCATCTGTTTCCGCCACCTCCGTTTCAATTATAGTAGGCAATTTTGGACTAGAACTACTACCACTATCTCTCCTCTTTGAACGATTGACGACCTGCTGCCATCCTCCGTCCTCAGCACCATTATTTTCCTTATCGACTTCATCAATTTCCTGTCTAAAGGCTTGAAGCACATCCTGCTGCACTACTAATGTTTCGTTCGTACGTTGGGCAACAGTCGGTGTATGAGTTTTACTCTTATTAATTTTTGGTGCCATTCTTAAAATACTAACTAACAATTATACTAACAGTATTATTTATTGTGATTTATACCAATGCCTATTATTTATTACTGAAATTTTAATGTAAGAGAAAGAGATTTTAGAATTGATTTTGGCCCTTGCACAAAACCATAGATCCCCAAAGTTGGAACTTTCTCTCTCCAACTTTCTCTCTCATCTCTTCTAACACACATTATTAATTATACAAATTCATATTTACGAAAATCATATAAACAATTTCATAGCCCAAAGGCTCTGATACCACTTGTGGGAAAATATCCATATACTTCCCTTTAAATCACTCAGGATTATAATGAAATTATGATTAAATGATTAATAGTCATAAACGAAAATGCATAATCAGCGAGAGATTAGAAATAACCTTTAGTCCTTGCTTAAAGGCCTAAGAACAATATCAAAATGATGATATCTCCTAATCGTAGCACCCAAGATAGAATGAGAAATGCCCTTTAATTTGCTAGAATATTTTTTGTCAAAAGTTACTGTTAACTTTTTGATCTTGTGATGTGAAGAGATGGAGGCACAAGTGACAAATGAATTAGGGTTAGAATTTTTTTCCACTTCCCTCTTGTCTCACGGCTCCAATAGGGTTTTTATGAGGAGATTTTTCTCCTCAAAATAACTACCCATTGACCGAAAATTCCAGAGTGAATCTGGACTTTATTTCGGTTAAATTCGCTTTAATATATAATGTGTATTATTATTATCAATGTCATTTGTGTTGTCATGTATTAATATGTCCATACAACATTTTGTAGTCGATACATTAATACCGGTCTGACAACATCTAATATGACAATCGTATAATATATACGTTAATTCTAATTATCCGTATAATTATAATTTGCTAATTCAATATAACATTTTATATTCAATTTACGAATTAACATTTTAATTCGCATAAGCTTACATTATATATATGCTGATTAAATACAACAGCTTATATTTAATTACAAATTACTTTTAATTCGTCTCAGCTTATATTATT
The DNA here is from genome assembly GCA_022085475.1 of Heliosperma pusillum. Taxonomy (NCBI): domain Eukaryota; kingdom Viridiplantae; phylum Streptophyta; class Magnoliopsida; order Caryophyllales; family Caryophyllaceae; genus Heliosperma; species Heliosperma pusillum. The sequence continues at coordinate 13,623 of JAIUZE010015447.1, forward strand.
TAATCGTTATTAAATAATCGTCTCATCATCACATTGACTAACCTTTTAGTCAAATACACTAACTAACCTTTTAGTCATATAATAGGGCATCAATATGATTATTTTCTCAAATAATCACATCTCTCAAACACATCCTATAGGTGTGACTTTTAGGGACCAGTTGATCACCGCCATCTGTATGACAATAAAGTCAAACTTATCTAGCAAGCCAACCGTTATTGATAAACGTTAATCAACTGATTATTATACAAAGTATACCCTGTGAACCTACAGAGATTTATTTATGTTATTGCACTAACTGTGGAGGACACTAGCTCCAACAAATTGATCTACCAGGAGAGTATGCAGTCCATGGAACATTCAATGTTGGGGATCTTAGTCCCTTCTAAGAAGACTCTGAGAGAGAAGAAGACACAGGCTTGAGGTCAAGCCCTTTTCAACCTGGGGAGGCTGCAGCAGGAGCTCACCCAAGGGGCCTTGATGATCAAGCCACAAGCAAGACAAACCTGACCCCAAGACCCCCTCAGATGGAAGCTCGAGTTACAAGGTCCAAACAACAAGTCATGACAAGTCAAGATCAAGCCAGGCCAAGCCACACCAATGAGGAAGACAGTCCAGGGTTCAACAAGCCTTGCCAAGCCCCAACACAGTCCACATTACCCACACAAGACAGAAACAAAGCCATTCAGGATCAGGAAGACCAATCAGCAAACCTTGCACCTAGGAGGTACACCAGGGCATCCCAACCACCCCCACCATGGCCTACCATCAAGCCAACCCACTAAAATACAAGTTTTTCCAGGATAACCCCTTTTGAAGTCTAGCAAAAATTCAAGTAACAAGCACCCCAAGCTAGAGTCAGTGAACATTAAAGCAGAGAAGGCACAAGTCAGAGTATGGCTTCCTTTTGTTTAAGTCAACTTGTCCTTGTCCAAGGCAGGTTTTATCTAAGTCCTAATAAGAGTAGAGTGTCTCAAGGATCAACAAAACATCCAGGGAAAAGTAGCAAGACAACAAGAACAACAGAATTCCATTTCAGGAAAGATCCAAAGGCTGCTTTACTACTTTTTGCATTAGTCTGTTTTCTATGCTTTTGTGTCTGTACCTTATAGTTGTTGAGCTCGTCCTGTTGTGAGGCTCTTAATTAGTGTCTGTTGTAGTAGTTTAAACCCTAAGCTGGCCCTTGGATGATCTGTACATCCAATGGTTCACAAGATAGCAGCCTCCCTATATAAGGAGGTCTTTGTATGCTGTTTTAGTCAGACTTTTATGAATGAATTAACTTTGAGAAATCCCTCAAATCTTTCAAACTTGTGCTAAGAGCTGTAGTTTGAGTCAAGCCTGATACATCTTCAAGGTGTTTGATCAGTGCCTTTCTTTGTGAGTCAAGTTATATCTGTGCCTTGCTGTGATTAGCGTGCTTGCTTTTTGAGTCTAGTCTAGGGTGTTTGTGCTTTGCTGTAACACTTTAAACGTGTCTCAAAACTAGTCTTTGAGTCCCTTCTCTTGTGCCTTGCTGTAGGGAGTTTCGCTAAGTCATATCTTTGAATTTCAGTTGATACAAGTCACTCTCTCTAAAACAACCCCCATTTCTGTTTGTGTTTGATTTCAGTCTGAGTAAACTTAGCTAAACTTCCCTCAAACTCACAAGTCATAGTAGTTTACACTCCAACTTTCAGGGAGTACTTGGATACGTGTGTGGTGGTTTTCATCGATGACATCTTAATCTATTCCAAGAATGAGGGTGACCATGAAATGCATCTCCAATTGATTCTCGATATTCTTCGCAAGCAGAAGTGGTATGCAAAGTTTTCCAAGTGTGAATTCTGGTTGAGAGAAGTGTCATTTTTGGGGCATATCATCTCGAAGGAAGGTGTTATGGTGGATCCGTCAAAGGTGGAAGCTGTTCTGGATTGGAAGAGTCCGACTAATGTTAACGAGATTCGAAGCTTCTTGGGTTTGGCTGGCTACTATCGCAGATTCGTCAAAGATTTTTCCAAGCTTGCTAGACCGATGACTCAGCTGCTAAAGAAGGAATCCAAGTTTATTTGGTCTGAGGTGTGAGAGGCAGCGTTTCAAGATTTGAAATCAAGACTGACTACAGCTCATGTTTTGACCTTACCCGAAGATGGTATTGAGTTTGACGTATATTGCGATGCTTCTAAGCATGGGCTGGGTTGTGTCTTAATGCAGAGCAGGAAGGTAATTGCCTACGCTTCGAGGCAGTTGAAAGTCCATGAGGTGAATTATCCGACACACGATCTCGAGGTTGCAGCTGTGGTGCATGCTCTTAAGATATGGCGACACTACTTGATTGGAGTTCGATGTCGCATCTACACCGACCATAAGAGTCTTAGGTACATTTTCACTCAGAAAGACCTTAACCCGAGACAAAGACGTTGGTTAGAGTTGGTCAATGACTACGATGTGGAGTTGCTTTATCACGAGGGGAAGGCCAATGTCGTAGCTGATGCTCTTAGTAGGAAGACCGTTCATTCTATTAGTTCTATTAGAGTTTTACCAGATGATTTGTGTGCCGAGTTCAGGAGACTTAACTTAGAATTTGTTGAACCTAGTGATGCGTGTCTGAGTGCAATGACGGCCGAACCTGAGTTGTTCCGTGAGATTCGAGAAAAGCAGGTAGGTGATTCTAAGTTAGAGGAGATCCGTTCTAAGTAAGGTGATGGCAAAGCTCTTAGTTTTGAAGCCAATTCAGATGGGGTTCTCCATTTTCGAGGCAGATTGTGTATCCCTGATGATGTTGAGTTGAAAAATAAAATTCTTAGTGAGGCGCATAACTCACCGTATTCTGTGCATCCAGGCGGCGATAAAATGTATCAAGATTTGAAGCTCCAGTTTTGGTGGCCTCGCATGAGGATTGACATTGTCGAGTATGTAAGTAGGTGTCTTACTTGCCAACAGGTTAAGATTGATCATAAGAGACCAGGTGGCTTGTTGCAGCCTTTGGCCATACCTACATGGAAATGGGAGTCTATCTCTATGGACTTTGTGATGGGATTACCAAGGACTGTTAGTGGTAAAGATGTTGTTTGGGTGATCGTGGATCGCCTGACTAAGTCTACTCGTTTCGTGCCGATTAAGGAGACTTGGAGTTTGGACCGTTTGGCTAGTGCTTATGTGGGTGAGATAGTTAGATATCATGGTGTTCCTATGGACATTGTGTCTGATCGAGATCCGAGATTTTGTTCCCGTTTTTAGCAAGCATTACAGAAGGTTATGGGCAGCAAGTTGATGATGAGTACGGCTTTTCATGCCGCTTCAGATGGACAAACAGAGAGAACTATTCAGACACTTGAAGACATGCTCCGCGCTTGTGCCTTAGATTTTCAAGCAAGTTGGGAGAAGAATTTACCTTTGGTCGAATTTTCTTACAACAATAGCTATCATGCAAGCATCCAGATGGCTCCTTATGAAGCATTGTACGGAAGAAAATGTCGCAGTCCGTTATGTTGGGATCAAGCACGTGAAGTTCGTGATTTGGGTCCTGACAAGCTTCAAGAAACCATTGATGGCGTTAAGCTAATACGAGAAAGGATGAAGGCAGCCCAAGTCAGACAGAAATCTTATGCCGATGTGAGACGACGACCTTTGGAATTCGAGGTAGGTGACAAAGTTTTCCTAAAGGTCTCACCAATGAAGGGTGTTAGACGAATTGGGATAAAAGGGAAGCTGAGTCCTAAATATGTTGGTCCTTACATGGTGATCAAGAGAATCGGTCCAGTGGCGTACAAGTTGGAGTTACCAGCTAAATTGGGGAAGGTGTGGGAATATATCCGTATACATCCCTTTAATCTTACAGGATTATAATGAAATTATGATTTATATGATTAACAAGTCATAAACGAAATTGCATAATAAACAAAGGGATTAGGAATAACCTTTAGTCCTCGTAAATTCGGCCTAAGAACAGATATCAAAGCAGATATCCTCCTAATCGTCTCACCCAAGATTGATAGAGAAATGCCCTTGTATTTTGCTAGAAAATTAGAGAGAAAAGAGTCTGTATCTTTTCTTTTTTTTAGATGTGAAATTGATGATGAATAATTAGAGAGTTGGAATGAGTCTAAAACTCCTCCATATACTCCCTAGGTCACGGCACACATAGGAGAAAAATAAGGGTTATTTTTCTCTTATTTTGTTACCATTTTGACCGAAATTCCAAAGAGTAATCTGGACTCATTTTCGGTTAAATTCGCTTCCATTTAATATAATGTTATACATATTATATTTGTCTAATATGTTGTCATACATTAATAAGGTCCATTACAACATTTTGCAATCGTATAAGATATACTTTAATTATAAATATCGGTATATTTATAATCCTGCTAATTAAATATAACGGTTTATGTTTAATTACGAATTAACATTTTAATTCGTTTAAGCTCACATTATATACTACAACTAAATATAACATTTTATATTTAATTACGAATTACAGTTAATTCGTCTTAGCTAACCTTATTTAATCGTTATTAAATAATTATATCATCATCACATTGACTAACCTTTTAGTCAAAAACACCGACTAACCTTTTAGTCATTTAATAAGGCATCAATCTGATTATTTTCTCAAATAATCACATCTCTCAATCACATCCTTTAGGTGTGACTTTTAGGGACCAGTTGATCACCGCCTTCTGTATGACAATAACGTCAAACTTATCTAGCAAGTCAACCGTTATCGATAAACGTTAATCAACTGATTACAATACAAAGTATACCCTGTGAACCTATAGAGATTTATTTATGTTATTGCACTAACTGTGGAGGACACTGGCTCCAACAATCTCCCACTTGTCCGTACAAGTGTAAGTGCGATAACCGATTCTCATATCCATAATAAATTTCTCCCACTCAATGTAAACCAATTTGCAAAAGTACGTCATTCAAAAAAGTCGAGTTTACAGTGAGCAGTTCAAGGAGTGGTTTCCCACCGGACTAGAGATCAACTTAAATGATTAAACGAATCGTTATTCAAGCATGGCCATGCATTCAGTTACAACTCCTCGAGTGGCCCTGAGAAATAACAAAACCTGATAAAGGTTGGATATTTTCCTCAACTCGAATCCTGCAGATACAAGCACAGTATGAAATGACCCAGTAAAAATCTACTTAGCCTCCTGTTACGGTCGACCATGAGAAAGAAACCAAAGTCACCCAAAAAACTGCCTTAATCTCAAGAGACAGTCGATAGTCAAAAGAATCGACTCTAGGAACACTATGGACGTCCAATCCACGACCTGGCACCGAATGTTCTTACACATTTAGGACTCCATAACATTGTCACGATGTCCTACGAGGTATCTTTATAACTCGTATCTGTGGTCGATCAGTCAACCGTCTGACTTATGACTCGTTGAACCCACCATCAATCAACTTCACAATATAATTGCCAGAGTTA
>JAIUZE010015448.1:0-56600 GCA_022085475.1 Heliosperma pusillum
AGTCTACATATACGAAATGGATTGAATCGTTTATGCGTTCAGGGAATGTTTTTCTCCCGTGGATGCCTGTTAATCATACTTGCCATGTACACGGTGCTAGTGCGTTTCATTTACCGTGAGAGTTGTCGTCTTGTGTCGTTCTTGAATGCGTGATTTCATGATATTGTTCATGGTCATTGCCTGATTGGACACCGTCATTGTCTTGGTTCGTGAATGGATGATAATATGTTGGAATTGTGTAATCATCGCATGACTTGACTGGTTTGTCTGTAGAGTCTCAATCTTATCAATCTTATACCGCTAACGGTGAGATGCAAGCCCTAGTGAGCGTATTCGGTTGCCTAAGAGTGTCTTCCCCGAGTCTTTGAATAACATGATGGATTCGGATTTGTATTTCCATATGCTCTTCTCATTATTTATCGAATTGCCTATCTATTCTTATCGTATCTCACATGTATATCTATATATGCATGATTCTACTTTTGTATTTCCTTCTATGTACGTTTAATGTGATATGGCTGGGAGAACCCGGAGTTACTTCCCACTGATTGTGGCGTTCATGTTTTTCATGAATGAACAGGTTGCTTGCATGGATGGCTTTTTGCTTATGCTATTTTGGGTTCGGGTGTGAGCTAGCGGGCGTTGTCCCTGGAAGTTTCACCTCTAGACGATTTTAGCTAGTTTTGCTAAACACTTGTTCTTTGCTAACATTTTGAGAGACCCCGTCTCTTTGTTGTATTTCGTACTTAGTTTGTAATATTTTGACACTCCTCGTTTTATCTATCTTGCATGTATAAAAGTTTTTAAAATACCGTATTTCCGCATATTATTTCACATGCTTGTTTGTTTTATATTTCCGCATTCGCGAGGGTTGTCACATATAAGCCAAAACCGTTCGAGAAGGAAGACATGAGGCAACTTTGAAAGAGTGGAAGTGAAGAAACACAGTAGAAGTCGATTGACCCCTCCTCTCTGTCAATTGACAGACCCTTAAAAGTCGTTCGACTCATTCTTTAAATACAAGGATCTAAAGATTTGAAGACTGTCGATCGACCATGTGCTATGTCGATCGACCAAGCTACACTGTCGATCGACAGTCACTATTAGTCGATCGACAGGATGACACGGGCGTTTATTTTGTTCTTTTAAGATATTTTATATATTACAAATTAGTATAAAAGGATTAGGAATCTTGTAAATTAGGTTATGCACTTTTTGTCAGGAACAAATTAAGTAAAGTTTCTCAAAACTTGAGATCGAGAACAAATTCTATTCCTAACTTTGGATCTCCTTTGGTATTAAGTTCAATTTCTTTCTTTGCTCTATTAAAATTATTTTATTATCTCCTCCTCTCTCTTTATTAATTATAGTGTATACTTTGTTATTTGTCCCCTTATTTTATTATGGATCTGCTTAATTTCAATTCTATTATTGTTATCATTTATTTGAATATGAGTAGCTAAATATTTCTTGCTAGGATTTAGGGGAGCCATGGATTATTAGCTGATTAGTATATAGGTTTATGAATCGGTTTACTTCCTTCATGTTCTTATTGTTAAGTGTGACATATAAGAGCGATTAATTAGTTAAAGGCCATAATTGATTAATTGAATTGGTACATTTTAACCTATGATCGAGTGCCTGGAAAGAATGAGATTTGTCACGAACAATAGAGTGCCCTAAAAAGTTGTGAGAGCCCGTTAGAAGCATTCTAGGGCGATTAGTGATCCGAGAGGACTTTTTCACTACTCTTTTGACCGACAGTAGTGACTGATCTATTGACCTTTGTTTTTAATCATTTCTTGTCTGTGGTGAATCGATTACCCTAGTCTTTCTCCTTATTATTTTCATTAGTTCATTTACTCTATCTTTGAATCATTTTATTAGGTTGGTTGTAGTTAGTAAACAAACAATCAACCCTCATTTGTTATTTAGATAGACTTTATTAGCAAACATATTACGATCGTCTCCATGTGGATACGATCCCGACTTCCTTTACTGCATTAGTTTAGGTCTGTTGGTTATCTTTGATAGGTGTGCAATTTAGCCTGCCATTGCCATCATGTGAAATTTGACCCAGTCGGGAGAAATTTTGCCTAGTAGGGAGAAATTGTTCTTGCACTGACCCCTTTTCTAAAATGGTCATATCTCCGTCGTTACTTGTTTGTTTAAGTCGTGCGACCTACCGTTGGAACCGTAATAGGATAGACTATCACCTCCATATGAAATATCTTGACTTTCATGTCTAGAATTCCATTTATGTATGTTTAAAGTCGGCCCTTGTTTTAGACGGATTTCAAACATGTTGTTTTGAGATGGGAAGTATGTTCCTTATTGATTATGCATCCTAAACCTTGTATATTGCTTATTTATCATGTATTGACTTTTTTTTTTTTATCATTGTTACATTTATCTTATGCCTCATTCACATGTTTTATGTCAATTTTGGATTGTCTCACGCGTGTATATCATGTATGCTTTAAGTAGTCAGTTGAGTCGTGAGTGTTGGATAATGTTCAACTCTCATTCCCAGTATGTACCCATATACTTTTTTAACTTTTTGTCAAAGCGAAGGGGGTGTATTCTATTTTACTTTTGCATATGTTAGTGAGAATATGACGACGTTGTTGGCAGGCAAACAATTAGCGTTGATCGACCAGGCCGTCAAATGTTGTATTCTTGCGAGGTGGTATCATTGCATGTAGCGTACTTGCTTGAGTTTTGATAGGACAAACTTTCCATTTCTTCCTTCTGTATTTGGTATACTAGTTCTCTTTCGCTTCTTCCGTTGGCCGCCCTTACCGGATTTGGGTACTCGGCTTCCGTTCTGTAGACCGAGTCTTGGATGTGGAACGCCTACATGTCGAATCATGAAACGCCTTATCCCGCAAGTCTGGCCAGATTTAGATTAGGACCATATTATATTATCGTCTTCCTAGCGAAAGGATTAGTATCTAGGGTCATCTTTCTTGCATAGTACCGATGCTAGTGCATTTCATTTACCGTGAGAATATGTTTCATTCGCATGTTGGATGAATATGATGATATGTTCCTTGTATATGCCTTGAAGTATGACTGGATTGATTGATGCATCATATTGGTTGGTTGTCTCGTCTCTGACCTTTCCGATTATATGATTACTAGTGGTGAGATGCAAGCCACTTAGTAATTATACCATTGTGAAGGCGTGTCTTCCCTAGTCTTTAATGTATGATGGATATATCGATGATAATTCAGACGTGCCTATATCCTTAATATGTAATGTTATCGTTTGAGTAGGCATGAGATTTATATAAGTATTTTAATGTATGCTTACATGAATTAATTATCCTTATTTTCAGGTGATATGCGTGGGAGAACCCCGAGTTACTCCTCATTGACTGTGGCATTCATTTTTATTGAATGAACAGGTTGCAGGACGGTGTTCTCATGGGGTTTTGACGAGTGAGTTAGCGAGCGTTATGCTTACGGCGAATCACCCTTAGCGTTGTAGTTTATAGTAGTTCTTATTATTCTATTTGTATATTTATCAAGGGATCAGGATCACTTGCATTTATTAAGTTATATTTTGTATAAAAGATTTAATAAATTACGTTTTGGTTTTAATATTTAGTGTCATTCGCTGTGTTACTTTTAAAATTTTTAAAATGTAGTATTTCCGCTGCAAGACAATGTGTTTACTTTATTAGATTATCGCAGGGTGTCATACTATAAATTTATGGAATGCTATAGAATATTTATGTATGAGTTATATCACATATCATATGCGTTATTCACATGTTTGATGTCACAATTGGATTGTCTCACGCATGTATGTCATGTATGCCTTGAGTAGTCGGTTAAGTAGTGATTGTTGGATGATATTGAACTCTCATATCCCGTTTGTACCCTTATACTTGTTTGATTTTATACCGAAGCTATGGGGGTAGATTCTCTTGTGCGTGTGCATATATTAGTGGGAATATGACGGCATTGTTGGGAGGCAAACTCGTAGCGTTAATCGACCCAGCCGCCAAATGTTGTATTCTTCTGAAGTGATGTCATTGCATATAGCGTAGTTTCTTGATTTATCTTGACCTCCTCTTCCGTGCCGATAAGCCGGATTTAGATGCTTGAACTCTCTCCGCCTCTTTCGTTGCCGCCACTGCCTGATTTGACGTACACGGCTTCCGTTTTGTTGACAGAGTCGGATGTGGAATGCCTTACCACATGTCGAATCGGGAAACGCTTTATCTCGAGTGTCTGGGTAGGTTTAGACTAGAACCGTATTATCATTGTACTCCTACCAAAAAGAATAGAGTCATGAGTATGTGAAATGCGTTATAACATACGGTCTCGGGAAACACCTTATCCCGTGGACTTGAACATCTTGTCTTGCATAGTGCTGATGCTAGTGCATTTCATTTAGCGTGATATTATGTTTGAATCATATGATGGATAAAAATGATACATATATGCTGGTTGTATATGATTTCGATGTATGTATCGATTATCTGATGACTCGTATCGTATTGTTTATTCAGTCTCTAACCTTTTTTTATTATATGGTTTCTAATGGTGAGATGCAAGCCATCTAGTACCTATATGGTCGCCAAGGTGTGTCTTACCTTGATTCGAGTCTATCATTGTCATGTCTTTATTTATTCTCACAGCTTACAATGTTGCCTACCGTTCTCTCACATGATTTATATATGTTGGTTTATCTATTCTATTATCATCGTAATGCTGTTTATGGTCGCATGATGTATTAACTTATAATTATTCATAGGTTAGTGAATGTAATTGAATTACTCATGTTAGAATATGTTTCTATCGTTCTTGTTTATGTGTGTTTTGATATAATATGGCTGGGAGAACCCCGAGTTACTCCCCACTGACAGTGATATTCATTTTTAATAAAAAAAACAGGTGGCAAGTTGGTGTTTAGGGTGGGGTTTCGACGAGTGACCTAGCCATCGTTCTACTTACAGCGAATCACCCTTACCGTTGTAATTTATATTAATTGTTATTATTTTGTGTGTATAAATACAAGGGATCAGGATACCTTGTAAGTTTTGGCTTCCTAATATATAGTGACATTCGCGGTTTTGCCTTTCAAGTTTTAAAATCTCGTAATTTCCACTGCAATATATGTGTATTCTTTACTTTATTGCATTATCGCATGGTGTCACAGTTTTTGAAACCATTGTTGCTGATTTTTATGTAGCGGGAGGATATATGGCTGATATTGTGGAGGTGAGGCAGGATTCAACACATTTTGGCTTTTGCAAGAAAAATTAGGATCCTCTGTACTTCATTCATTATATAAGTTAGGGAACGGGTTAACTTGCTTGTAATGTTGGAAAGCAAGCACTTGTTCCTTCTCTGTTATGCAATCTGTCGCGTAATGTCCCTCTAAACCACATCTTTCACAAATAAGTTCTTTTGCGTCATGGAATTAACCATATGTCTACCACCCGAAGCCTGACCAGTTTCAAGTCTATCGAACCTGGCATCCAAAGCCTCCAATTGCGCAATAACGGTGCTTGATTTGCTACTACCCTTTCGAACACCGCCCCTTGAATTTCTATATTTTGCGTTGTTTGTAGCCATCTCTTCAATAACATTCCAGCTTCTATCATCGTCGATATTTTTTCTAGAATCTACCATTCATAGAGGAATCGAGAATGGCCATATGATCATCATAGAGCCCATTGTAAAATTGGTTGCAAAGGAACCATTGTTAAAACCCGCGATGAGGAATTGAGCAAACAAGGCTATTGAAACGGAACCAAGCTTCATCTAAATCTATAGTCGGTAACTGTTTGAAGCTTCATCTAAATTGGTTCGCAGTGGAGGGTAATATCTCTTGTAGAAGACCAGTGCGAGCTAATTCCAATCACTTACAACTGCATATTCCTTGTCTAACTCGTGGTATCACTCTCGAGAACTATCTCTCATAAGAAAAGGAAACATCGCTTCTTTCACCTGTTTTGCTCTCACCCAGCGGTAAGTGGAATAATAGAGCAATATTCTGTAAAAGTCTCCATGTTCTTACCATGGTCTTCACCTCCTACACCGCCGAATTGGTTTCGCTCCACTAAATGGACGTAGAAAGGGCGGATGTCAAGTGTACCATTATTCGCTGTTGGAAACGAGAACCCATTAGAAATAGAGGCGAGCGTAGGCTCAAAATGGCTGGCTATATTAGGCATGATTTTAGTAGTAACGACATAAATAGAAATATCATCTTCAAAGGACTGATTATCTGCTACAAATTCGGCGTAAACTAAATCAAGCGTACTCAAGGCTACTACTTGATGGATTCCTTTCCAAAAATTTCGCCTACAACGGAAAGTCTTTTCTCGTTCGGGGTCAAATGATATGAGCTCGGACCTGTGAGACCTAGGTATAAACAAAAACTAAAGGGAAAAAATGAGAATGTTCTTAAGGAACTAAGGTTCCATGAGACAAAAGACAAACTAAAAGAAACAAATAAAATGTCATCGTCTCCACGGCAACGGCGCCAAAATTTGACATGCTAAATCATACACATATCAAAGATAACAAACACATCGAAACTAATGCAGTAAAGAAAGACAGGATCTTATCCACAGGGAGACTAACGATGTTCTTTTGGCTAATATAAAGTCCGTCTAAGTAACACTTCGGGGGTGGAATTTATGCTTGTTAAACTAAAAGTAGTTAAGGAACGAGGAATAAGGATTAGAGAATGGATTCAAGTATAATATGAGAAATGATTAGGATATCGGATCACCATGGAAATGCAACGGTCAAGTCTAAGGTCAAAGGTCCGTCACAAAGCCGATCTACAGGGTAGTGAAAAGGTCCTCTCGGATCGCTATATTCCCCTAGAATGCTTCTAACGTGATCTTGCAACTTTTTTGGGAACTCTATTTTTTGTAGCAGGTCTAAGTCTCACCAGGCTTTCAATATTAAGTCGTCGTTTACCAGTTTAATTAACTAATTATGTAAACTTCCAATTAATTAATCAAGATTAATTGCTACAATCAACAACACAGATTCGATATTTATGCAAAATATAATGACCTATTTAAAAATGTCACATAACCATGGCTCCGCTAAATCCTAGCAAGAGAAATTTAGCTATGCAAAATTAAATAAATAACAACAATAATAATAATAATAAAAACAATAACAATTGTATTCATAATTAAAGTGTAACGACAACTATTAAACATTAAACAAGCATCAACAAAAGAGAAACATGTAAGAAATAACGACAATTAAAGATGAATAATAAGATTAAATTAATACTGAAAATGCAAGGAGAAGTGTAGAAGAATGGTTACAATTGTAGATCTAAAATTTCAAGGTCAAAGAAACGTAAAAGAAATTTTTAGCAGCATAAGTGATAACCTAACTAATTCTTTTTTACAAGCTTAAATACTAAGTCCAATAATTAATATTAATAATAGCTAATCGGCCGACTTAAGTAGAATAAACATTGCGGCCAAACGGAATGCAGACGATCGACTAATATATCGACTGAATTCATTAATTTGATTATTTGTTACACCAAATAAGTCGATTGACCAACACAAGCAGTTGATCAACAAAACCTCACGTCACCAGCATTTTTCTTCACTCCGACTCTCCTCTCGTCGTCTTCACGCTTCCCGAGACATAAGTTCCCGACCCTACTTCTCACTGACATCAAAATTGCCGCACCAAAGACGGGTTTTGGCTTGTTTGCTCCCACTTAGGCCAGAAACTTCTATTAATTACAAAATAACCCAATGTAGAAAATTCAAGGGAGAACAGTAGCTAATCATTACTCAATATACGAAGAAATGCGTGCAAAATAACGGAAAAATGCATAAATGAGGCGCGCATTAGAGAGCTTTTAAAAGTTTGTATTATTATCTCCACAATAGTGAAATTTACATCAACAAAAATTAATTTAAGAAAGTATCTTAAATAATTATTTACATGTTCCATATCCAATTGCATCAATATGTTAATCTACATGTGTGAACCTACTTCCCTAGATGTTTTTCATCATTGTTAATTCATCACTTGCTTTATTGTTTTCATTTCCATTTGCTTTTATTTCGTTTTCGTTTATGCCTTTTATTAGTTTAGAAATTAAAATCCCAAAAACCACATATTCGTTAGATAAAACCCAATTGCGAGACATTTCACATTCTATAGGAAACACCATCTCCCTGAGGATCGACCCCTACTTCCCTAATTACATTAATTTGTTATTAGCCTAGTCTGGGTAATTTATCTTTGTATCGGGCTTGCGACAGGTTCGATCAAATTTTGGCGTCGTTGCCGGGGAGCACGGTTTAGTTTTCCTTTTTCTTGTGATTTTTATCGCAATTAGTTTTATCTAGTCTTTAGGAACCCAAATTCCTTTAGACCTCTCTTGATTTTTCATCTTAGCTTTTCAATCTTATGCCCAGATCTTCTAGACTAGGGACCCCTATCTCTTTAGACCCCGATCTAGAAAGGACTCTGCGGAGGAGACGAAAAAGCTATTCAACGAAATCTCAAAAGCTTCTGATACTTCAAGTTTAGATCGTATTCGTGAGAAATACTCGGATATTTTATCTAATCTCGAAGGAGAAGAAGATCCATTCTCATCTCCATTCTCAAAAACCAATTAACTTTCAAACAACACTCCATCTTCATCTTCACAAAAGAAAATGGTTTGACTTTCAGACCATTCCAAACCAACTGCTGATACACTTCCAAGGGGTATTGCTACACCCCAAATCACAGCCCAAAACTTTTAAATTGGTGGCAATACCACAGAAGATCCCAACCTTCATATTCAAAACTTCTATGACTATTGCTCCACGATTAGACAAACTGGAGTATCCCAAGAGCAGATTAGGGAAATGCTCTTTCCCTTCTCTTTAACAGGAAAGGCTAAACTTTGGATCAATAGCCTTGACCGAGTTGCCTTAGGAATAGCCGACTGGGATGGTCTAGCTCTTGCTTTCTATCAAAAGTACTTCCCACCAGAACGAAACGCACTCTTACGAAGTCAAATCACTGGATTCCGTCAGAGAGGCGATGAAAGCCTTTATGAGGCATGGGAAAGGTCCAAATAATTACAAAGAGAATGTCCTCATCATGGCCATGATTCATGGTTCTTAGCTATCACCTTCTACAACGGTTGTTGCGGCGAATCGCGTCGTATCCTCGACTCCGCTAACAATGGTCGTTTCGATGAGATCGATGTAGAAATAGCTAGTGCAACTATCAAGTCAATGGCAATTCACGACTCTCAGTATAGCAACTCACGTGCTATGCCACTCAAAACCAAGCAGGAAGATTCAAGTAAAGTAGCACTCCTAGAGGCCCAATTAGCCCTTCTGCAGCAACAAGTAGGAAGCTTTTCCCAATCCAAGGAACATGTTAACGTCACTAACCACGTAGTGATATGTGAGACATGTGGGGTTGGAGGACACAGTTTTCAAGAATGTAGGAGTTCGTTAGAGCAAGTCAATGCCTATCAAGCATATAGGCAGGGAAATGCTTTCTCAAACTTTTATAATGAGAACACGAAGAATCATCCTTTTTTGTCCTACAAAAGCACCAACATTCAGAATCCCCACCATCAGATTCAACAACCATTCATACCACATCAACAGAAGCCCTATAATCCACCTGGTTTTCAAAATCAGAGACCTCCATTTCAACCTAACTTCAATCAACCTTACCAACCTCAACACCAACCACCCCAAAATCAAAGCCAACCCAATGACTCAAGCTTGAGCAAGATTGAATCCATGCTTCTCCAAGTTGTTCAAAAACAAGATTTAATATTTGTTCAACTTCAAAAGAGTGATCAAGCTCAAAATGCTTCCATCAAGATGCTTGAAACTCAAATGGCCCAATTGGCTGCCTCTAACACCCAAAGAAAACAAGGCTAACTCCCACCTCATAGTGAGCAACCGAGGGACACCGCTAATGCTATCACCCTTAGGAGTGGTACCACTTATAAGGAACCTCAGCAACCCAAAGAAGCAATAGTTGAGCCAACACCAGTAGAGAGCGAAAAAGAATCCCAACCATCCACCGCTAAGGAAGCGGAAAACAAAGAATAGAAGGATGAACCTTTGAAGGAACCCATCAAAATCCAAGTTCCATTTCCCCAACGTTTGAGGAGAAATCATAAGGAAACCCAATTTAGCAAATTCATGGAAGTAGTCAAAAACCTCCAAGTAACGGTTCCCTTCACTGAGTTAATCACCCAAATCCCTTCTTACACAAAATTCATGAAGGATATCTTAACTAAGAAGAGGACTTTAGATGATGTTGAAATCATAGCATTCACAGCTGAGTGCAGTGCTTTGTTGCAAAATAAGTCCCCTCCTATATTAAAGGATCCTGGTAGTTTCTCTATACCTTGCATTATAGGCACCTACACAATCGATAAAGCTCTATGCGATCTAGGTGCTAGTGTAAGCGTCATGCCCTATTCCATATGCGAAAAGTTGAATATGGGAATTCTTAAATGCACCAGTATTACTCTGCAAATGGCAGACCGTTCTTTAAAACAACCTATGGGAGTTTTAGAAGATCTGCCTGTCAAAGTAGGAAGGTTTTTCATTCCCGTCAATTTCATCATGCTAGATATGGCTGAAGATTCGCAAATCCCTATTATTTTAGGAAGGCCATTCTTACACACTGCCGGAGCAGTAATCGATGTTAAAAATGGAAAATTGACATTAGAAGTAGGTGATAATAAAGTCACCTATAACTTAAACAGTGCAATGAAAAGCCCCATGCTAGAGGAGCCTTGCTGCTTCATTGATATTGTCGACTCCATTATTGATGAATCTCTGTATCCATCAATAATTGAGGATCCTTTAGAAGCAATCTTATTGCTGGAGAATATCTCTGAGAATGACAATTTCGAGATCAGTGAGCTGGAAAAGGATCTGACAGGAAAAGAGATACCGTCAGAAGAAGTTCAAAAGTTCATAAGCTTGATTGATACTCCTGCCAAGGCAGAAGTACATAAACCTGAACTAAAACCTCTTCCCTCGAATCTAAAATATGCTTTTTTAGATGAATCTGAGTATTGCCCAGTCATAGTGAGTGCTCTCCTAGATGAAAATCAGTTAACCTCACTATTGACTGTCTTGAAAAAACATAAAAAGGCAATAGAATACAAACTTGAAGATCTAACTGGCATAAGCCCGGACTTCTGCATGCATAGAATCAATTTAGAAGAAGGCCAAAAACCTTGTGTTCAAGGACAACGCCGTCTTAATCCCAACATGCAGGAAGTAGTTAAAACTGAAGTTATGAAATTGCTAGATGCTGGCATAATCTATGCAATCTCTGACTCTAAATGGGTTAGCCCTGTTCAAGTTGTTCCCAAGAAAGGAGGAACAACAGTAGTCAAAAATGAGAAAAATGAGCTCATCCCCACAAGGATGTGACGGGATGGCGTATGCGTATTGACTACAGAAAGTCGAATCAATCAACTAGGAAAGATCACTATCCTCTGCCCTTCATTGATCAAATGCTAGAGAGGTTAGCTTGTCACAAGTACTTTTGTTATCTAGATGGTTACTCAGGATTTTTCCAAATCCCTATCCACCCTGAGGACCAAGAGAAAACCACTTTCACCTGTCTCTATGGTACTTTTGCTTATCGGAGAATGCCATTTGGCTTGTGTAATACACCTGCCACTTTTCAGCGTTGCATGACTAGTATCTTCTCAGATTTTGTTGAATCTATCATGGAAGTATTTATGGACGACTTTAGCGTCTATGGCATTTCTTTTGATAATTGTTTGACAAATCTATCCAGAGTTCTAAAACGCTGTGAAGAAGTCGACCTTGTTCTCAACTGGGAAAAGTGTCACTTTATGGCGAACGAAGGTTTAGTTTTAGCACACATCGTTTCAGAAAGAGGTATAGAAGTGGATCGAGCTAAGATCCAAGTTATTGAACAGCTGCCACCACCTGCTAATGTAAAAGGAATGAGGAGTTTCCTTGGCCACGCCGGTTTTTACCGACGATTTATAAACGATTTTTCAAAGATAGCCAAGCCCCTGACTGAGCTCCTTTTCAAGGATGCACCTTTTAATTTCACAAAGGAATGCCTTGAGGCATTCAACAAAATCAAATGTGCTTTGATCACCGCACCTATAATCCAGTCGCCTGATTGGAATCTTCCCTTTGAACTGATGTGCGATGCGAGTGATTATGTCGTAGGAGTTGTTTTAGGGCAAAGAAAGGAAAAGTTCCTTCATGCAATTTACTATGCTAGTAAAACCCTAGATCCTGCCCAAATCAACTATGCCACCACTGAGAAAGAACTTCTCGCCATTGTCTATGCCTTAGACAAATTTCGCTCATACCTAATAGGATTAAAATTCATTGTCTACACTGACCATGCTGCCTTGAAATATCCGGGATAAGAAAGGAGCATAGAATGTAGTCGCTGACCACCTCTCAAGGATAAGAGTAACTGAAATAGGATTACCAACGCCAATTAATGATTCGTTCGCTGATGATTCATTAATGGCAATTGCGGACACTTCTCCTTGGTATGCTTATATTGCCAATTTCCTTGTCAGTCGCCAGCTACCTTCTGACCTTTCTTATAACCAAAGAAAGAGATTTTTGCATGATGCAAAATTCTTTGTTTGGGATGACCAATATCTTTTCAAACAGTGCTCAGATGGTCTGTATCGGCGATGTATTCCCCAGTGGGAAGTAAAAGGATTTTTAGAAGGATGCCACTCATCTGCTTATGGTGGTCATCATGGTCCATCCAAGATTGTAGCCAAAGTCTTACAATCCGGGTTTTTCTGGCCCTCGATGTTTAAAGATTCAAAATACTTTGTTATGGCTTGTGATGCGTGTCAACGAATGGGTCAAATATCCAAAAGACATGAAATGCCTCAAAACGGCATATTAGAAGTCGAGATATTCGATCTCTGGGGTATTGACTATCAAGGACCATTCCCTTCTTCTAATGGAAATCGTTACATTTTAGTCGTTGTCGACTATGTTACAAAGTGGGTAGAAGCAACTGCCACTCCCACCAATGATGCTAGAGCTGTGATACGACTGTTTAAGAAGATCATCTTTCCGCGTTTTGGTGTACCCAGAGCCGTGATAAGTGATCGGGGAACTCATTTCGGAGAAAAGCAGTTAGACACCCTGCTTGCCAAGTATGGTGTGTATCACAGACGAGGATTAGCCTACCACCCTCAGACCAGCGGTCAAGTAGAAGTTTCGAACAGAGAGCTGAAAACAATTCTTCAAAAATGAGTCTCAAAATCTAGAACAGATTGGAGTAATAAGCTCGATGACACCTTATAGGCTTATCGCACATCTTTCAAAATCCCGATTGGACATCTCCTTATCGATTGGTTTATGGAAAGGCCTGTCATCTCCCTGTCGAGTTAGAGTACAAAGCTCACTGGGCTATCAAAGAACTCAACTTAGACACTAAGCTTAGCGCTGATAGATGACTTTTGCAACTCAATGAGCTAGAAGAATTTTGTTTGCAAGCTTACGAGAATTCTAGGATCTATAAAGAGAAAACGAAGCGTTGGCACGACAAAAGGATAATCAGAAAAGAATTTAATGTCGGTGACCAAGTACTTCTCTTCAACTCCCGTTTGAAAAATTTTCTGGGAAAACTTCGATCACGATGGTCTGGACCATTCACTGTCACATATGTGAGCAAATACGGTTATGTGGAAATAATGGCTAGTAATGGTGAAAAATTCAAGGTCAATGGACACCGATTGAAACTCTACTATAGCAATTCCAAGATAGGATGCTTAGATATTGTCTATATAGAGCGTCAATCCCCAACCAGATGATTTCATAGAAGAATTCGTCGAGCGAGACGTTAAACCAATGCTTCTCGGGAGGCAACCCGTGTTTCCTTTTCTTTTTGCATTTTATTTTTGCTTTCCCTTTTTCGTTGTTTTGTTAGGATTTATTTTGCAGATGAAAGAGTTTTTGAAGAATCTATAAAGACCTTCTTTGTCATGTCCAAAAGACTAGCTTGGGGGAGTCCGCGCTCACTAGCAAGCTTCATTCTTCTTTTATTTTTTCCCTTTTTACCCTTCTTCCCATTAAGCATCTCATTGCATATTTTAGTCTTTGTGCTCACATTGAGGACAATGTGATGTTTAGCTTCGGGGAGGGATTGCATTTTCCCATTTTGCATTTTAGTTGTTTATATTTTTTAAATTTTTGAATAAGAGAAAAATTTAGAGCTATCACGTTACATTTCCCAAACTTAGAGCTTTCAAAAGATAATGATTCAATATTCATTGAATTGTGCATACATGGGGAAGTCTTGTACACAGTAGGCATGGAATGAATCTATAGATGAGTACGCTTGATCTTGACATTTGGCAAGTTACATATATTGTAAGGTAGAACCTCCTTTAGGCTGGTACATCTATACCCAGTCTCATCTAGGTGTGTGTAGTTCTCCTTGTGATATGTGTCATGTCAAAACGCATAAGTATGGTTCTCATTTCATTTCGATAAGCATTGCATTCATGATTCACTAAGATTTGAAGCCTTTTTCACTTTGAATTACCCCTCAAAATTAGCCCCTTCATACAAATGCTTCACAAAATAATAGCTACATATAAAAACTGCCTACCTTATTGAGCTAGTAGCTAGACTATGGTGTATGGGTGCTCTTTTGAGAATATTTTGTCCTTGATGACAAAGTGAATTTGGGAGAACGAAAATGTTCAAGAAGTGATGTTATGTTCAAAAGAAAAATCGAAAAAAAATGAAGAAAAAATGAAATTGAAAAAAAAAAAATCGAAAAAAAAGAAAAAGAAATAAAAGAAGAAGTTGTGAGTATTTCCTCAAAATGTCAATTCAATGTTAGAAGGAGTTCACTCTCGTGTTTCGTGTGTAATAAGCCAATCCGTTCATTCTGGCTTCGTTTTTCGTCTTTTGGGAATTAACCGAAAGTTTGGATTGAATATTCATTTATCATTGGTCAGTTGCTACCTCATTCGAACCTTCACAGTAACCATAACTGTTTGTCCACCTTTCACCCATTTCCCAAAGCTTTCTTCTTATTTTTCCGGCTTCTTTTCTATGTGCATTGTGATCTTTGACTTGTGTTTTGAATTGTTTACCATATTAGACTACGGACACATTTTCATAAGTCGTAGATAGGTGAGTGTCTCAAAAACATTTACACATAAAGAAATCACCTTTTACATGCAATGAGTGTTCGAGTGTGCCGTGAGAGTCCATTTGTCAAAAGATCATTCAAGAGCCAAAAATTCTGTAGTGAAATTCTTTGTGCTGCGTCGTTATGTGAATCTCAGCCATGTTTATGTATCATTCTTGCCCACGTTGTTTTTGGGTTATAATTCATTATGTTTCCAAAGTTTTACGTTGAGATTTGTTTCTTGATGGTGTAGTAGCCAATGCTTGCAACCCTTGTCCTGGTATTGTTTGTTATGTTTGCTTGAGGACAAACAAAGGTTTAGCTTGGGAGAGTTTGATAAGTGAATATTTGTATGATTTTAAGCCCCAATTTAGCTCGATTTTGTATGTCATTTGCGCTTTGTTAAGCCATTTTATGAGCTAATATCGTCTTCTAGGCGAATTCCTATGTTCTAACCTGTTTTGTAGGGAAAGTGACGTTTCTACGCCCTTTTTCTATATTCCCGAGCATTTACCTAGAACCCGACGATTTGAAGAAGCAAGCTTGACCAAGTCAAAGACATTTCAAGAAGGTTCACCGATTCAGAAGAAAGAAGAAGCAAAGACGGTGTCGCAGTTGTCGGAAGATCAATCAGTTAGGCGAAGAATTCATCGTTTTACATCAAACTTTATCAATAAACCCGACTCAAGAGGTCAAGGGGGATGATGGAAGTCAAGTCATATGCAAGGGGAGATGAAACGAGAGTCAATTGACCCAGATCACAACTTACCCGATCGGGTAAGTGGTGTACCCGCACTTTTGCTTCGACTTCCTCCTTTTTGTCGTATGTGATGAATGCATGATCCCTCCTCCACGAAACCCTACTGCTATATAAAGAGCTTCAGCCACCACACTTCAACGCATCTCTTCATACTTCACTTCTCTTCTCTTCTTACAATTCTCTTTAGATTAGAAAACCTAGATTAAGAGGAGAGAAACCTAGCCTCTCTTCTCTTGTCTAGATCATTTTCTTCTTCTTTTTATCTTTAGTTCTAGTTTATTTCTGTCTTTTCTACATCAAAAATTTAGCTTAGATCAATAAGAATTTCATCTTTGTAATCTACTTTATTTGGTTCAAGTATTGTGATTCATGGAACGACTATTCTAAGCAAGGGATTTCTATTATTGTTATCATTATCGTTGTTGATCATCTAGGAATTCCTATCTTATCTTTTGTTTAATGTCTTTATGTTTTCTATTTGATTGTTATTTTCCATCCATGTTATCTTAGATTCATTTTAGTATCGTTATAATCGTCATTTTATTTCATTAGATTATCAATTTAGCGTCGTTATTATCGCCATATAAAAAGTCTTAAACTATAGTCAAAACCAAATAAACATGTCTATCCTAGTTTTTGTTATTAACTTCATCAATGAATTTTGTAGCTCTCATACCCTTGCTATTGATGATAAACCATTTTTGCCATTGCTTGTTTGAACTAAACTCTACATCCGGAAAGTCGGGATCATGCATAACACCTTGTCCTCCTTGACTCTCGGTTTGATCATCGGCTTCAAGCTTTTCTATGTCTTCTTCAGGGGCCCTACTACTTTCTCCTTGGTTGGTGGTTCTTGCCCTCTTTGATCTCCTTATTGTAGGTGCCATTTGCTACAAGAGACTAGTATTAGAACACTTCATTATAAACACAAATTGATAGCATAAGTGTTAGAATACTAGGCTTTCAAGCACAAATTCAAGCATAATAGCATAAGTGAAACATTATCATGCTACTTTTGAGCACAAATTGATGTTCTTAAGCTTAACAATATTTCACTAGGAGTTTGAGCAACATTACACTTGAATCATTAGTTTTGGGCACTACTTAAAGATACTAATGCTAATTTAACACAATAAGAGCATAAGTGCAAATTATAGAGCATGAATTCAAGCACTATACTACCATTAAGCATGAGTGTTTAGCATAAAGTAAAGATGAGTATCCAAATTGGCATATGAGCATTTAAATCATAGTAAGCTTACAAATTAATCACTAACATTCACTCTATAACATGTAAGAAGCATTAGAAATCCAATTTAAACAAGTTTTTCAAGTGAAATCAAAAACCCCCAAATTTGGGTTAGGGTTTGTTCATGTTGGATTTCTGAAAAATAGAGAGATTGAAGTAACTAAAGTGGAAGTAACTTACTTGATAATGCTTAGGTGTTGCCTTGGATGAACTATTGTGACAAATTTTGCAAGAATTGACTAAGAAATGAAGGTTTTTGAGAGATTTTGAGCTTTGAAGTTGAAGAACACGGGAATATGGCAGCAAGCAAAGGGTAGAAAGTTGGTTTTATAGAAGAAAATAGAAAAAAACTCGAAACAGGCAACTTACCCGATCGGGTATGCATGAATCCGATCGGGGAAGTGTGCTGATCCGGATTTTGTTTCTTTTTTCTTTGGTACTTGCTCTTACCTTTTGGCTATGGCTTTGAACATACTTACTAACCTTAATGGACTTGGCAACATGGGCCAAGGGTAGCTCCTTTTCGTCTCAATAGGTCCTCCAGTTCCAAGTACGAAAACTATCAACTAAGCATGCATTTCTAAAAATGAAAATAACAACTAAAAAGAAAATTGTTTCCTAGCTATTACAACCCAAAAATCCAAAAACAGTGTCCAAATAGTCCAAAACAAGATTACCAAACATTGTCTATTTAGTGGAATAAAGAATGCATAAAAAGAAAGTAAAGAGAAAGACGGGTTGCCTCCCGACAAGCGCATTTTTAAGTCATGCTAGACTTTGAATTTATATCCCTCCTTAAGCCTTGTGAAGGGATATGAGCTCCTTGTAGCTTGATTTCGTCCTTGAATTTTTCATTTACACTTGCCAACATCCATGGCAATCTCATCCAAAAACACTTCCGAAGCTTTGAATGCTTCGAGGTCACCATCTCCTACACTCGTTACATTCCCCTTTCTATCGAAAGTGTGATCCATCCATTTCAAAAGTGATCTTTTCTCCTTTTACATCGATGCATGCCCCAACCGTATTTAGGAAAGGTCTTCCTAATATAATATAGTCGTCTCTACCCTTCTTTGAAAATATTACATAAAAATTAACGGGAACAAGGAAGTATCCAATCCGAATGGGGACATCTTCCACAATTCCTGATGGAGTATGCATGGTTCCATCGGCCAATTGAAGGCTACTGTTTGTAACCTTCATTTGCATTGGGCAATGGTCTTGATAGAAGGAAAAGGGCATGACACTAATAGCGGCCCCTAAGTCACATAATGCATTCCTAACCTTATGAAGACTCATTGTGAAAAAAATATTAAAACAACCTGGATCTTTAAGCTTTGTAGGAATGATAATCTTCCCTTCTTCAAGGGAAGATTCCTTGGGAAAATCTTCGGTTGTTTCTACTTCTTGCAATGTCTTACCAATCCTTGCCTCCAATTTTGAAAAAGCTTTGTCGTTTGCCAACGTTGCTTCTCCAACTCTTTCTTCTAACTTCCCTTGAGCTCTTATCAAAGTCATGATCAATGATTCGAGACGGGATGTCTCGTCTTGTGTAGGGGCTCGGGTTGGTTTGGATAATGTAGGATTATTGCAAAGTTCGTGGGGTAACCTATGGATGGGCTCCTTAGTCTTTCCATTCCCAAGAGGACTATCAAAAGGTTTGTCACTAATCATGTCGATTGTGACTATTAACGGTTCTTCACTCTCTTGGATGGTTTGGCTTGAACTCGATGGGGTCAACTCTTCTACTCTCTTTTGGAGAGACAAAATGGTTGATTTGAGTTAGCATATTGTAGAAAAGAATTATGAGTACATGTTATGTTGTGCTTGGATCACTTCCCTTAACTTGGAGTCTACTTTTGCTATTCCTTGATCATTTTAAAAGGATGAGTACGGAATGGTATGAGGTGTACTAGTAGGTTGAGTTTGGCGAAATTGTGGGTGAAAGGGGTTTAATGGTGTGAGTTTATTCCCACATCTTTGAGGTACATGCCCTATTCTTCCACAAAGTTCACAAGGGGTTGTTAGTGAGATAAACGGGTTTAAAGCTTTCGGACGATATAAAGTACTTTTTGGGGTGGTTTCATTTGATGGAACGGGACAGGCTAAGGAAATTGTAGTGTCAACATCACATGAGGTTTCCACTCGGCTTTTCTTTCGCTCTCCCCCATTACTTTGGGAACCTTCCCCACTTTCTTTTTGTGAATTACTCGATAGGTTTGACGTGGTGGATTGAGGTTTAAACCTACGATGGAAAGCTATAACGATCTCTTCCCACTCCATTGGTTTTGTGGCATCCTTTAAACGACGGGTGAACCACCATTTAGCTTCTCTCTTTAGTGATAAAGGAAAGAGAGTTTCTTTGATTTGGTTTTGGGTGATTCCCTCCCTCATAAAAGTTTGACACAACTCACAAAAGGTTTGGATATGGTGTGATGGGTTTTCATTTGGCTCACCACTAAATTGGTTTCCTTCTATGAGAGCAATTAGAGTGATATGGACCCTTAGGATCCCATTAGCAAGCTCAAAAACTCAGAACTTAGGATCTTCTTTTGTCCGCACCATTTTTGTCAACCTACAAGAAAAACACAAAAAGGAAAGTTAGTAATGATTTTAAGGTACGGTTGCACCTAAAAATGGTAGAATTTTAAACAAAAATCAGCAACACATAGATAAACAAAACCGTGCTCCCCGGCAACGGCGCCAAAATTTTATCGGTTGTGTCGCGGTCCCGATACAAAAATAATTACCCACACTTAGGCTAACAACATAAGGAATGTAATTAGGGAAGTAGGGATCGATCCTCAGGGAGTACGTGTTAACTATGAATTGCTATAGAGTGATTTTCATTTAAAATCGATTCATTTGGGGTGATTGTCTAAACTATTAGCATGAAATGAAATGACAAGTATGTAATGACAATATTTAAATGACGAGTATGGAATTGCAATAAAAATAAATCTAATCTAATTGACGGAAAGAAAGGTAACGATAATTAAATCTAACTAAGAACGATAATTAAAATGACAATATTGAAAAGCTATCTAACTAAACTAATACACTAGCAATTGACAATAAAGTAAACTATCTAAGGACGGTAACAAAATGACGGTAAAAAAAACTAACTAAAACGATAAAATAAACTATCTAAAACAGTAAAATAAACTATCTAATCAAATTAATATAGAGAAAGAGAAATTCATGTCAAATGATTTAAAAGCTTTATTGATACCAACATTAGAATTACTACGATTGTCTAAGCCTTGTAGCGGTATATTCCTCTCGGATTCGTACCGACTTTTTAATGGGTCCTAACGTCCTCTCAGCCTGGTTAGGTCACTAAATCCCTATTGGTAGTCCTAATTCCCATCCCAACTCTCGTTTCTAAGACGGAAATTGACTAATACAAACAATTGTTTATGGCCACTAAACAAAGTTATAGAATTTGACACGACCAAAGGAAGAAACAACCTAGATAGTTCTATTGGTATCGACTCTTCTTTTAATTCATTTTAACTAGCAAATCATTTCAATATTTCAACTTTATTTATTGTATTTACATAATGATAATCTTACAATACTCTATTCAATTTATGTCATTAAATAAATTAAGAGGAAAATGATGAACAATATTAAACTATGAAATAAAAGTACTACAATGATTATGGTGATTATATTAATAATGATTCTAATGATGAATTCTATGATGATTATTATACGATTAGGCAAAATAAAATATGACATACTAAACGATATTTTGGTTTTGACTAGATTATTTTTATTTGGGTTTCCTACCAACAATAATATAAGAACAAGACTAATGAGATTATAGTTCATGGACTTAATATGATGAATGCAATACTACTAACATAAGTACTATAAGGAGAAAACAATGATGTCGGAAATTGCGTAAATAAAGGATAGAAGATTACCGAGATTGGAATGCAAATTATGTAAGAAAGAAAGCAAAGAACAAAAATCCAACCCAATGCAATGACAAATGCTAATAGGAACACTAGAAAAGTACTTGGAAATTACTATAAAAATAGTCTAAGATTGCATAAACTATAAACTATAACTTAAAACTTGTATGAAAGAAACATGTAAATTATTGTGTTGTATGCTAATTGTATTGTGTTTTGATTCATGTTTATTTGTGTGCTAATCCTTGGCTTTTATAGGGCTGCATAGCAGCACATTTGTGTCCAAATTCGTACCCTAGACAAAGCCATAAAACACTCCATTAAAGCTTGGTAGAAGAAGAGCCAAGAGACGCTCATCTGCAAACATACCCGATCGGGTATGTGGTAAATCCGATCGGGTATGTAACCCTGATGGAGTTTTCGTCTCTTCCAATTTCGTCTTTGGGCGTGGAATCTTATGCCTTGGTCTTGGTCAATGTAACACGTAATTGGGCTTGGGCTAGTCTTCCTTTGACTTGTGTTGATGTTTTCTTTTGAGAAACAAAGTCAAAGTCCAAGATAAGTCCACTCGAGGAAGGATGTAGCGGAATCGTAGTCAAATCATGAAATTACTATCATCGGTTCCTCGAAAACTCGTATTCTAGTGCCTTTGCTCCAAATAGTAAGAAAATATAGCAAAACCGCTTCATTTCCTATAAAACGAGACAAAGCATGAAAAACAACTATAATAGCAATATTAGCTCGTTAATCACTTAACAAAGTGCATAAATCATATAGAAATCGAGCTAAAACGGGGGATAAATTAGTACAAAATATCGCTTATCATTCAAAAACAAGATTCAATGTTTTCTCAACTTCAAAAGAGTGATCAAGCTCGAAATGGTGCCATCAAGATGCTTGAAACTCAAATGGCCCAATTGGCTGCCTCTAATACCCAAAGGCAATAAGGCCAACTCCCACCTCATGGTTAGACCTGGCAAATGAGTCAAACGGGTCGGGTTTGGGTCGGGTCAATATAGGTCGGGTCATCTCGGGTTTGCTCAATCTTTCGGGTCGAGTCGGGTCGGGTCGGGTCGCTTTCGGGTTTGGGTCAGTTTCGGGTTTGGGTCACTTCGGGTTTGGGTCATTTCGGGGATGGGTCATTTTGGGTCGGGTTATTTTAGATACATATCCGATTTATTTAGGCCATTTTCAGGTCAAAATGATCAAGTTAGTTTTCGAGTCAAGCCCGTGTCGAGGCAAACTGGCACGGGCCGACTTGGACCAAGCCGAGCTTGAGCTGCACGTGAGCCGTCTCGTCTCATTGTCACCCTTAATCACAATAAATTGGGTCATTTAGGGTCATTTCAAATCGATCGTGTGTAGGTCGGTGGTTTCGGGTCGGGTTATTTTGGGTCAGGTCTCTTTCGGGTCAGTCAAGGTTCGGGTCGGGTCTGGGTCGGGTCGGGTCAATTCGGGTTTCGGGTCATCCTCGGGTCAGACAATTCCGGGTCGCTTTCGGGTCTCGGGTCAGCCTTATCGGGTCGGGTTATTCGGGTCGGGTCAGTTTTGCCAGGTCTACTCATGGTGAGCAACCGAGGGACACCACTAATGCTATCACCCTTAGGAGTGGTACCACTTACAAGGAACCTCAGCAACCCAAGGAAACAATAGTTGAGCCAATACCAGTAGAGAGCCAAAAAGATTCCCAACCATCCACTGCTAAGGAAGCGGAAAACAAAGAAAAGAAGGATGAACCTGAAAAGGAACCCATCAAAATCCAAGTTCCATTTCCCCAATGCTTGAGGAGAAATCATAAGGAAACCCAGTTTAGCAAATTCATGGAAGTAGTCAAAAACCTCCAGGTAACGGTTCCCTTCACTGAATTGATCACTCAAATCCCTTCTCACACAAAATTCATGAAAGATATCTTAACTAAGAAGAGGACTTTAGATGATGTTGAAATCATAGCATTCACAGCTGAATGCAGTGCTTTATTGCAAAATAAGTCCCCTCCTAAGTTAAAGGATCCCGGTAGTTTCTCTATATCTTGCACTATAGGCACCTACACAATGCATAAAGCTCTATGCGATCTAGGTGCCAGTGTAAGCGTCATGCCCTATTCCATATATGAAAAGTTGAATATGGGAATTCTCAAATGCACCAGTATCATGCTGCAAATGGCAGACCGTTCTTTAAAACAACCTATGGGAGTTTTAGAAGATGTGCCTGTCATAGTAGGAAAGTTTTTCATTCCCGTCGATTTCATCGTGCTAGATATGGCTGAAGATTCTCAAATCCCTATTATTTTAGGAAGGCCATTTTTACACACTGCCGGAGCAGTAATCGATGTTAAGAATGGAAAAATGACACTAGAAGTAGGTGATGATAAAGTCACCTATAACCTGAACAGTGCAATGAAAAGCCCCATGCTAGAGGAGTCTTGCTGTTTCATTGATATTGTCGACTCCATTGTTGATGAATCTCTGTATCCATCAATAATCGAGTATCCTTTAGAGGCAATCTTATTGTTGGACGATATCTCTGAGAATGAAAATTTTGAGATCAGTGAGCTGGAAAAGGACCTTACCGGAGAAGAGATACCATCCGAAGAAATCAAAGAGTTCATAAGCTTGATTGATACTCCTGCTAAGGCAGAAGTACATAAACCTGAACTAAAACCTCTTCTCTCGAATCTAAAATATGCCTTTTTAGATGAATCTGATTATTGCCCAGTCATAGTGAGTGCTCTCCTAGATGAAAATCAGTTAACCTCACTATTGACTGTCTTGAAAAAGCATAGAAAGGCAATAGGTTACAAACTCGAAGATTTAACAGGCATAAGCCCAGACTTCTGCATGCATAGAATCAATTTAGAAGAAGGCCAAAAACCTTGTGTTCAAGGTCAACGCCGTCTTACTCCCAACATGCAAGAAGTAGTTAAAACTGAAGTTATGATATTGCTAGATGCTGGCATAATCATTGCAATCTCTGACTCTAAATGGGATAGCCCTGTTCAAGTTGTTCCCAAGAAAGGAGGAACAACAGTAGTCAAAAATGAGAAGAATGAGCTCATCCCCATAAGGATTGTGACGGGATGGCGTATGTGTATTGACTACAGAAAGCTGAATCAATCAACTAGGAAAGATCACTATCCTCTACCCTTCATTGACCAAATGCTCTTGTCACAAGTATTTCTGTTACCTAGATGGTTACTCAGGATTTTTCCAAATCCCTATCCACCTTGAGGACCAAGAGAAAACCACCTTCACCTGTCCCTATGGTACTTTTGCTTATCGCAGAATGCCATTTGGCTTGTGTAATGCACATGCCACTTTCCAGCGTTGCATGACAAGTATCTTCTCAGATTTTGTTGAATCTATCATGGAAGTATTTATGGACGACTTTAGCGTCTATGGCATTTCCTTTGATAATTGTTTGACAAATCTATCCAGAGTTCTAAAACGCTGTGAAGAAGTCGACCTTGTTCTCAACTGGGAAAAGTGTCACTTTATGGCGAACGAAGGTTTAGTTTTAGCACACATCGTTTCAGAAAGAGGTATAGAAGTGGATCGAGCTAAGATCCAAGTTATTGAACAGCTGCCACCACCTGCTAATGTAAAAGGAATGAGGAGTTTCCTTGGCCACGCCGGTTTTTACCGACGATTTATAAACGATTTTTCAAAGATAGCCAAGCCCCTGACTGAGCTCCTTTTCAAGGATGCACCTTTTAATTTCACAAAGGAATGCCTTGAGGCATTCAACAAAATCAAATGTGCTTTGATCACCGCACCTATAATCCAGTCGCCTGATTGGAATCTTCCCTTTGAACTGATGTGCGATGCGAGTGATTATGTCGTAGGAGTTGTTTTAGGGCAAAGAAAGGAAAAGTTCCTTCATGCAATTTACTATGCTAGTAAAACCCTAGATCCTGCCCAAATCAACTATGCCACCACTGAGAAAGAACTTCTCGCCATTGTCTATGCCTTAGACAAATTTCGCTCATACCTAATAGGATTAAAATTCATTGTCTACACTGACCATGCTGCCTTGAAATATCCGGGATAAGAAAGGAGCATAGAATGTAGTCGCTGACCACCTCTCAAGGATAAGAGTAACTGAAATAGGATTACCAACGCCAATTAATGATTCGTTCGCTGATGATTCATTAATGGCAATTGCGGACACTTCTCCTTGGTATGCTTATATTGCCAATTTCCTTGTCAGTCGCCAGCTACCTTCTGACCTTTCTTATAACCAAAGAAAGAGATTTTTGCATGATGCAAAATTCTTTGTTTGGGATGACCAATATCTTTTCAAACAGTGCTCAGATGGTCTGTATCGGCGATGTATTCCCCAGTGGGAAGTAAAAGGATTTTTAGAAGGATGCCACTCATCTGCTTATGGTGGTCATCATGGTCCATCCAAGATTGTAGCCAAAGTCTTACAATCCGGGTTTTTCTGGCCCTCGATGTTTAAAGATTCAAAATACTTTGTTATGGCTTGTGATGCGTGTCAACGAATGGGTCAAATATCCAAAAGACATGAAATGCCTCAAAACGGCATATTAGAAGTCGAGATATTCGATCTCTGGGGTATTGACTATCAAGGACCATTCCCTTCTTCTAATGGAAATCGTTACATTTTAGTCGTTGTCGACTATGTTACAAAGTGGGTAGAAGCAACTGCCACTCCCACCAATGATGCTAGAGCTGTGATACGACTGTTTAAGAAGATCATCTTTCCGCGTTTTGGTGTACCCAGAGCCGTGATAAGTGATCGGGGAACTCATTTCGGAGAAAAGCAGTTAGACACCCTGCTTGCCAAGTATGGTGTGTATCACAGACGAGGATTAGCCTACCACCCTCAGACCAGCGGTCAAGTAGAAGTTTCGAACAGAGAGCTGAAAACAATTCTTCAAAAATGAGTCTCAAAATCTAGAACAGATTGGAGTAATAAGCTCGATGACACCTTATAGGCTTATCGCACATCTTTCAAAATCCCGATTGGACATCTCCTTATCGATTGGTTTATGGAAAGGCCTGTCATCTCCCTGTCGAGTTAGAGTACAAAGCTCACTGGGCTATCAAAGAACTCAACTTAGACACTAAGCTTAGCGCTGATAGATGACTTTTGCAACTCAATGAGCTAGAAGAATTTTGTTTGCAAGCTTACGAGAATTCTAGGATCTATAAAGAGAAAACGAAGCGTTGGCACGACAAAAGGATAATCAGAAAAGAATTTAATGTCGGTGACCAAGTACTTCTCTTCAACTCCCGTTTGAAAAATTTTCTGGGAAAACTTCGATCACGATGGTCTGGACCATTCACTGTCACATATGTGAGCAAATACGGTTATGTGGAAATAATGGCTAGTAATGGTGAAAAATTCAAGGTCAATGGACACCGATTGAAACTCTACTATAGCAATTCCAAGATAGGATGCTTAGATATTGTCTATATAGAGCGTCAATCCCCAACCAGATGATTTCATAGAAGAATTCGTCGAGCGAGACGTTAAACCAATGCTTCTCGGGAGGCAACCCGTGTTTCCTTTTCTTTTTGCATTTTATTTTTGCTTTCCCTTTTTCGTTGTTTTGTTAGGATTTATTTTGCAGATGAAAGAGTTTTTGAAGAATCTATAAAGACCTTCTTTGTCATGTCCAAAAGACTAGCTTGGGGGAGTCCGCGCTCACTAGCAAGCTTCATTCTTCTTTTATTTTTTCCCTTTTTACCCTTCTTCCCATTAAGCATCTCATTGCATATTTTAGTCTTTGTGCTCACATTGAGGACAATGTGATGTTTAGCTTCGGGGAGGGATTGCATTTTCCCATTTTGCATTTTAGTTGTTTATATTTTTTAAATTTTTGAATAAGAGAAAAATTTAGAGCTATCACGTTACATTTCCCAAACTTAGAGCTTTCAAAAGATAATGATTCAATATTCATTGAATTGTGCATACATGGGGAAGTCTTGTACACAGTAGGCATGGAATGAATCTATAGATGAGTACGCTTGATCTTGACATTTGGCAAGTTACATATATTGTAAGGTAGAACCTCCTTTAGGCTGGTACATCTATACCCAGTCTCATCTAGGTGTGTGTAGTTCTCCTTGTGATATGTGTCATGTCAAAACGCATAAGTATGGTTCTCATTTCATTTCGATAAGCATTGCATTCATGATTCACTAAGATTTGAAGCCTTTTTCACTTTGAATTACCCCTCAAAATTAGCCCCTTCATACAAATGCTTCACAAAATAATAGCTACATATAAAAACTGCCTACCTTATTGAGCTAGTAGCTAGACTATGGTGTATGGGTGCTCTTTTGAGAATATTTTGTCCTTGATGACAAAGTGAATTTGGGAGAACGAAAATGTTCAAGAAGTGATGTTATGTTCAAAAGAAAAATCGAAAAAAAATGAAGAAAAAATGAAATTGAAAAAAAAAAAATCGAAAAAAAAGAAAAAGAAATAAAAGAAGAAGTTGTGAGTATTTCCTCAAAATGTCAATTCAATGTTAGAAGGAGTTCACTCTCGTGTTTCGTGTGTAATAAGCCAATCCGTTCATTCTGGCTTCGTTTTTCGTCTTTTGGGAATTAACCGAAAGTTTGGATTGAATATTCATTTATCATTGGTCAGTTGCTACCTCATTCGAACCTTCACAGTAACCATAACTGTTTGTCCACCTTTCACCCATTTCCCAAAGCTTTCTTCTTATTTTTCCGGCTTCTTTTCTATGTGCATTGTGATCTTTGACTTGTGTTTTGAATTGTTTACCATATTAGACTACGGACACATTTTCATAAGTCGTAGATAGGTGAGTGTCTCAAAAACATTTACACATAAAGAAATCACCTTTTACATGCAATGAGTGTTCGAGTGTGCCGTGAGAGTCCATTTGTCAAAAGATCA
Organism: Heliosperma pusillum; assembly: GCA_022085475.1. Classification (NCBI taxonomy): domain Eukaryota; kingdom Viridiplantae; phylum Streptophyta; class Magnoliopsida; order Caryophyllales; family Caryophyllaceae; genus Heliosperma; species Heliosperma pusillum. The sequence goes on from JAIUZE010015448.1 coordinate 27,992, forward strand.
TTCAAGAGCCAAAAATTCTGTAGTGAAATTCTTTGTGCTGCGTCGTTATGTGAATCTCAGCCATGTTTATGTATCATTCTTGCCCACGTTGTTTTTGGGTTATAATTCATTATGTTTCCAAAGTTTTACGTTGAGATTTGTTTCTTGATGGTGTAGTAGCCAATGCTTGCAACCCTTGTCCTGGTATTGTTTGTTATGTTTGCTTGAGGACAAACAAAGGTTTAGCTTGGGAGAGTTTGATAAGTGAATATTTGTATGATTTTAAGCCCCAATTTAGCTCGATTTTGTATGTCATTTGCGCTTTGTTAAGCCATTTTATGAGCTAATATCGTCTTCTAGGCGAATTCCTATGTTCTAACCTGTTTTGTAGGGAAAGTGACGTTTCTACGCCCTTTTTCTATATTCCCGAGCATTTACCTAGAACCCGACGATTTGAAGAAGCAAGCTTGACCAAGTCAAAGACATTTCAAGAAGGTTCACCGATTCAGAAGAAAGAAGAAGCAAAGACGGTGTCGCAGTTGTCGGAAGATCAATCAGTTAGGCGAAGAATTCATCGTTTTACATCAAACTTTATCAATAAACCCGACTCAAGAGGTCAAGGGGGATGATGGAAGTCAAGTCATATGCAAGGGGAGATGAAACGAGAGTCAATTGACCCAGATCACAACTTACCCGATCGGGTAAGTGGTGTACCCGCACTTTTGCTTCGACTTCCTCCTTTTTGTCGTATGTGATGAATGCATGATCCCTCCTCCACGAAACCCTACTGCTATATAAAGAGCTTCAGCCACCACACTTCAACGCATCTCTTCATACTTCACTTCTCTTCTCTTCTTACAATTCTCTTTAGATTAGAAAACCTAGATTAAGAGGAGAGAAACCTAGCCTCTCTTCTCTTGTCTAGATCATTTTCTTCTTCTTTTTATCTTTAGTTCTAGTTTATTTCTGTCTTTTCTACATCAAAAATTTAGCTTAGATCAATAAGAATTTCATCTTTGTAATCTACTTTATTTGGTTCAAGTATTGTGATTCATGGAACGACTATTCTAAGCAAGGGATTTCTATTATTGTTATCATTATCGTTGTTGATCGTCATCTAGGTATTCCTATCTTATCTTTTGTTTAATGTCTTTATGTTTTCTATTTGATTGTTATTTTCCATCCATGTTATCTTAGATTCATTTTAGTATCGTTATAATCGTCATTTTATTTCATTAGATTATCAATTTAGCGTCGTTATTATCGCCATATAAAAAGTCTTAAACTATAGTCAAAACCAAATAAACATGTCTATCCTAGTTTTTGTTATTAACTTCATCAATGAATTTTGTAGCTCTCATACCCTTGCTATTGATGATAAACCATTTTTGCCATTGCTTGTTTGAACTAAACTCTACATCCGGAAAGTCGGGATCATGCATAACACCTTGTCCTCCTTGACTCTCGGTTTGATCATCGGCTTCAAGCTTTTCTATGTCTTCTTCAGGGGCCCTACTACTTTCTCCTTGGTTGGTGGTTCTTGCCCTCTTTGATCTCCTTATTGTAGGTGCCATTTGCTACAAGAGACTAGTATTAGAACACTTCATTATAAACACAAATTGATAGCATAAGTGTTAGAATACTAGGCTTTCAAGCACAAATTCAAGCATAATAGCATAAGTGAAACATTATCATGCTACTTTTGAGCACAAATTGATGTTCTTAAGCTTAACAATATTTCACTAGGAGTTTGAGCAACATTACACTTGAATCATTAGTTTTGGGCACTACTTAAAGATACTAATGCTAATTTAACACAATAAGAGCATAAGTGCAAATTATAGAGCATGAATTCAAGCACTATACTACCATTAAGCATGAGTGTTTAGCATAAAGTAAAGATGAGTATCCAAATTGGCATATGAGCATTTAAATCATAGTAAGCTTACAAATTAATCACTAACATTCACTCTATAACATGTAAGAAGCATTAGAAATCCAATTTAAACAAGTTTTTCAAGTGAAATCAAAAACCCCCAAATTTGGGTTAGGGTTTGTTCATGTTGGATTTCTGAAAAATAGAGAGATTGAAGTAACTAAAGTGGAAGTAACTTACTTGATAATGCTTAGGTGTTGCCTTGGATGAACTATTGTGACAAATTTTGCAAGAATTGACTAAGAAATGAAGGTTTTTGAGAGATTTTGAGCTTTGAAGTTGAAGAACACGGGAATATGGCAGCAAGCAAAGGGTAGAAAGTTGGTTTTATAGAAGAAAATAGAAAAAAACTCGAAACAGGCAACTTACCCGATCGGGTATGCATGAATCCGATCGGGGAAGTGTGCTGATCCGGATTTTGTTTCTTTTTTCTTTGGTACTTGCTCTTACCTTTTGGCTATGGCTTTGAACATACTTACTAACCTTAATGGACTTGGCAACATGGGCCAAGGGTAGCTCCTTTTCGTCTCAATAGGTCCTCCAGTTCCAAGTACGAAAACTATCAACTAAGCATGCATTTCTAAAAATGAAAATAACAACTAAAAAGAAAATTGTTTCCTAGCTATTACAACCCAAAAATCCAAAAACAGTGTCCAAATAGTCCAAAACAAGATTACCAAACATTGTCTATTTAGTGGAATAAAGAATGCATAAAAAGAAAGTAAAGAGAAAGACGGGTTGCCTCCCGACAAGCGCATTTTTAAGTCATGCTAGACTTTGAATTTATATCCCTCCTTAAGCCTTGTGAAGGGATATGAGCTCCTTGTAGCTTGATTTCGTCCTTGAATTTTTCATTTACACTTGCCAACATCCATGGCAATCTCATCCAAAAACACTTCCGAAGCTTTGAATGCTTCGAGGTCACCATCTCCTACACTCGTTACATTCCCCTTTCTATCGAAAGTGTGATCCATCCATTTCAAAAGTGATCTTTTCTCCTTTTACATCGATGCATGCCCCAACCGTATTTAGGAAAGGTCTTCCTAATATAATATAGTCGTCTCTACCCTTCTTTGAAAATATTACATAAAAATTAACGGGAACAAGGAAGTATCCAATCCGAATGGGGACATCTTCCACAATTCCTGATGGAGTATGCATGGTTCCATCGGCCAATTGAAGGCTACTGTTTGTAACCTTCATTTGCATTGGGCAATGGTCTTGATAGAAGGAAAAGGGCATGACACTAATAGCGGCCCCTAAGTCACATAATGCATTCCTAACCTTATGAAGACTCATTGTGAAAAAAATATTAAAACAACCTGGATCTTTAAGCTTTGTAGGAATGATAATCTTCCCTTCTTCAAGGGAAGATTCCTTGGGAAAATCTTCGGTTGTTTCTACTTCTTGCAATGTCTTACCAATCCTTGCCTCCAATTTTGAAAAAGCTTTGTCGTTTGCCAACGTTGCTTCTCCAACTCTTTCTTCTAACTTCCCTTGAGCTCTTATCAAAGTCATGATCAATGATTCGAGACGGGATGTCTCGTCTTGTGTAGGGGCTCGGGTTGGTTTGGATAATGTAGGATTATTGCAAAGTTCGTGGGGTAACCTATGGATGGGCTCCTTAGTCTTTCCATTCCCAAGAGGACTATCAAAAGGTTTGTCACTAATCATGTCGATTGTGACTATTAACGGTTCTTCACTCTCTTGGATGGTTTGGCTTGAACTCGATGGGGTCAACTCTTCTACTCTCTTTTGGAGAGACAAAATGGTTGATTTGAGTTAGCATATTGTAGAAAAGAATTATGAGTACATGTTATGTTGTGCTTGGATCACTTCCCTTAACTTGGAGTCTACTTTTGCTATTGCTTGATCATTTTAAAAGGATGAGTACGGAATGGTATGAGGTGTACTAGTAGGTTGAGTTTGGCGAAATTGTGGGTGAAAGGGGTTTAATGGTGTGAGTTTATTCCCACATCTTTGAGGTACATGCCCTATTCTTCCACAAAGTTCACAAGGGGTTGTTGGTGAGGTAAATGGGTTAAAAACTTTTGGATGATACAAAGTACTTTTTGGGGTGGTTTTATTTGATAGAACGGGACAGGCTAAGGAAATGGTAGTGTCAACATTACTTGAGGTTTCCACTCGGCTTTTCTTTCGCTCTCCCCCATTACTTTGGGAACCTTCCCCACTTTCTTTTTGTGAATTACTCGATAGGTTTGACATGGTGGATTGAGATTTAAACCTACGATGGAAAGCTATAACGATCTCTTCCCACTCCATTGGTTTTGTGGCATCCTATAAACGACGGGTGAACCACCATTTGGCTTCTCTCTTTAGTGATAAAGGAAAGAGAGTTTCTTTAATTTGGTTTTGGGTGATCCCCTCCCTCATAAAAGTTTGACACAACTCACAAAAGGTTTAGATATGGTGTGCTGGGTTTTCATTTGGCTCACCACTAAATTGGTTTCCTTCTATGAGAGCAATTAGACTGATATGGACCCTTAGGATCCCATTAGCAAGTACAAAAACTCGGAACTTAGGATCTTCTTTTGTTCGCACCATTTTTGGTAACCTACAAGAAAAAACACAAAAAGGAAAGTTAGTGATGATTAAAGGTACGGTTGCACCTAAAATTGGTAGAATTTTAAACAAAAATCAGCAATACATAAATAAACAAAACCGTGCTCCCCGGTAACGGCGCCAAAATTTGACCGGGTTGTGTCGCAGTCCCGATACAAAAATAATTTCCCACACTTAGGCTAACAACATAAGGAATGTAATTAGGGAAGTAGGGATCGATCCTCAGGGAATACGTGTTAACTATGAATTGCTATGGGGTGATTTTCATTTATGTCCGATTCATTTAGGGTGATTATCTAAACTACTAAGATGAAATAAAATGACAAGTATGTAATGACGATATTTAAATGACGAGTATGGAAATTGCAATAAAAAAAAATCTAATCTAATTGACGGAAAGAAAGGAGACGATAATTAAATCTAACTAAGAACGATAATTGAAATGACAATATTGAAAAGCTACCTAACTAAACTAATAAACTAGCAAGTGACAATAAAGTAAACTATCTAAGAACGGTAATAAAATGACGTTAAAGTAAACTAACCAAACAACAATAAAATAAACTATCTATGCAAATTGTTATAGAGAATTAGAAATACATGTCAAATGATTCAAAAGCTTTATTAATACCAACATTAGAATTACTACGATTGTCTAAGCCTTGTAGCGGTATATTCCTCTCGGATTCGTACCGACTTTTTAATGGGTCCTAACGTCCTCTCAGCCTGGTTAGGTCACTAAATCCCTATTGGTAGTCCTAATTCCCATCCCAACTCTCGTTTCTAAGACGGAAATTGACTAATACAAACAATTGTTTATGGCCACTAAACAAAGTTATAGAATTTGACACGACCAAAGGAAGAAACAACCTAGATAGTTCTATTGGTATCGACTCTTCTTTTAATTCATTTTAACTAGCAAATCATTTCAATATTTCAACTTTATTTATTGTATTTACATAATGATAATCTTACAATACTCTATTCAATTTATGTCATTAAATAAATTAAGAGGAAAATGATGAACAATATTAAACTATGAAATAAAAGTACTACAATGATTATGGTGATTATATTAATAATGATTCTAATGATGAATTCTATGATGATTATTATACGATTAGGCAAAATAAAATATGACATACTAAACGATATTTTGGTTTTGACTAGATTATTTTTATTTGGGTTTCCTACCAACAATAATATAAGAACAAGACTAATGAGATTATAGTTCATGGACTTAATATGATGAATGCAATACTACTAACATAAGTACTATAAGGAGAAAACAATGATGTCGGAAATTGCGTAAATAAAGGATAGAAGATTACCGAGATTGGAATGCAAATTATGTAAGAAAGAAAGCAAAGAACAAAAATCCAACCCAATGCAATGACAAATGCTAATAGGAACACTAGAAAAGTACTTGGAAATTACTATAAAAATAGTCTAAGATTGCATAAACTATAAACTATAACTTAAAACTTGTATGAAAGAAACATGTAAATTATTGTGTTGTATGCTAATTGTATTGTGTTTTGATTCATGTTTATTTGTGTGCTAATCCTTGGCTTTTATAGGGCTGCATAGCAGCACATTTGTGTCCAAATTCGTACCCTAGACAAAGCCATAAAACACTCCATTAAAGCTTGGTAGAAGAAGAGCCAAGAGACGCTCATCTGCAAACATACCCGATCGGGTATGTGGTAAATCCGATCGGGTATGTAACCCTGATGGAGTTTTCGTCTCTTCCAATTTCGTCTTTGGGCGTGGAATCTTATGCCTTGGTCTTGGTCAATGTAACACGTAATTGGGCTTGGGCTAGTCTTCCTTTGACTTGTGTTGATGTTTTCTTTTGAGAAACAAAGTCAAAGTCCAAGATAAGTCCACTCGAGGAAGGATGTAGCGGAATCGTAGTCAAATCATGAAATTACTATCATCGGTTCCTCGAAAACTCGTATTCTAGTGCCTTTGCTCCAAATAGTAAGAAAATATAGCAAAACCGCTTCATTTCCTATAAAACGAGACAAAGCATGAAAAACAACTATAATAGCAATATTAGCTCGTTAATCACTTAACAAAGTGCATAAATCATATAGAAATCGAGCTAAAACGGGGGATAAATTAGTACAAAATATCGCTTATCATTCAAAAACAAGATTCAATGTTTTCTCAACTTCAAAAGAGTGATCAAGCTCGAAATGGTGCCATCAAGATGCTTGAAACTCAAATGGCCCAATTGGCTGCCTCTAATACCCAAAGGCAATAAGGCCAACTCCCACCTCATGGTTAGACCTGGCAAATGAGTCAAACGGGTCGGGTTTGGGTCGGGTCAATATAGGTCGGGTCATCTCGGGTTTGCTCAATCTTTCGGGTCGAGTCGGGTCGGGTCGGGTCGCTTTCGGGTTTGGGTCAGTTTCGGGTTTGGGTCACTTCGGGTTTGGGTCATTTCGGGGATGGGTCATTTTGGGTCGGGTTATTTTAGATACATATCCGATTTATTTAGGCCATTTTCAGGTCAAAATGATCAAGTTAGTTTTCGAGTCAAGCCCGTGTCGAGGCAAACTGGCACGGGCCGACTTGGACCAAGCCGAGCTTGAGCTGCACGTGAGCCGTCTCGTCTCATTGTCACCCTTAATCACAATAAATTGGGTCATTTAGGGTCATTTCAAATCGATCGTGTGTAGGTCGGTGGTTTCGGGTCGGGTTATTTTGGGTCAGGTCTCTTTCGGGTCAGTCAAGGTTCGGGTCGGGTCTGGGTCGGGTCGGGTCAATTCGGGTTTCGGGTCATCCTCGGGTCAGACAATTCCGGGTCGCTTTCGGGTCTCGGGTCAGCCTTATCGGGTCGGGTTATTCGGGTCGGGTCAGTTTTGCCAGGTCTACTCATGGTGAGCAACCGAGGGACACCACTAATGCTATCACCCTTAGGAGTGGTACCACTTACAAGGAACCTCAGCAACCCAAGGAAACAATAGTTGAGCCAATACCAGTAGAGAGCCAAAAAGATTCCCAACCATCCACTGCTAAGGAAGCGGAAAACAAAGAAAAGAAGGATGAACCTGAAAAGGAACCCATCAAAATCCAAGTTCCATTTCCCCAATGCTTGAGGAGAAATCATAAGGAAACCCAGTTTAGCAAATTCATGGAAGTAGTCAAAAACCTCCAGGTAACGGTTCCCTTCACTGAATTGATCACTCAAATCCCTTCTCACACAAAATTCATGAAAGATATCTTAACTAAGAAGAGGACTTTAGATGATGTTGAAATCATAGCATTCACAGCTGAATGCAGTGCTTTATTGCAAAATAAGTCCCCTCCTAAGTTAAAGGATCCCGGTAGTTTCTCTATATCTTGCACTATAGGCACCTACACAATGCATAAAGCTCTATGCGATCTAGGTGCCAGTGTAAGCGTCATGCCCTATTCCATATATGAAAAGTTGAATATGGGAATTCTCAAATGCACCAGTATCATGCTGCAAATGGCAGACCGTTCTTTAAAACAACCTATGGGAGTTTTAGAAGATGTGCCTGTCATAGTAGGAAAGTTTTTCATTCCCGTCGATTTCATCGTGCTAGATATGGCTGAAGATTCTCAAATCCCTATTATTTTAGGAAGGCCATTTTTACACACTGCCGGAGCAGTAATCGATGTTAAGAATGGAAAAATGACACTAGAAGTAGGTGATGATAAAGTCACCTATAACCTGAACAGTGCAATGAAAAGCCCCATGCTAGAGGAGTCTTGCTGTTTCATTGATATTGTCGACTCCATTGTTGATGAATCTCTGTATCCATCAATAATCGAGTATCCTTTAGAGGCAATCTTATTGTTGGACGATATCTCTGAGAATGAAAATTTTGAGATCAGTGAGCTGGAAAAGGACCTTACCGGAGAAGAGATACCATCCGAAGAAATCAAAGAGTTCATAAGCTTGATTGATACTCCTGCTAAGGCAGAAGTACATAAACCTGAACTAAAACCTCTTCTCTCGAATCTAAAATATGCCTTTTTAGATGAATCTGATTATTGCCCAGTCATAGTGAGTGCTCTCCTAGATGAAAATCAGTTAACCTCACTATTGACTGTCTTGAAAAAGCATAGAAAGGCAATAGGTTACAAACTCGAAGATTTAACAGGCATAAGCCCAGACTTCTGCATGCATAGAATCAATTTAGAAGAAGGCCAAAAACCTTGTGTTCAAGGTCAACGCCGTCTTACTCCCAACATGCAAGAAGTAGTTAAAACTGAAGTTATGATATTGCTAGATGCTGGCATAATCATTGCAATCTCTGACTCTAAATGGGATAGCCCTGTTCAAGTTGTTCCCAAGAAAGGAGGAACAACAGTAGTCAAAAATGAGAAGAATGAGCTCATCCCCATAAGGATTGTGACGGGATGGCGTATGTGTATTGACTACAGAAAGCTGAATCAATCAACTAGGAAAGATCACTATCCTCTACCCTTCATTGACCAAATGCTCTTGTCACAAGTATTTCTGTTACCTAGATGGTTACTCAGGATTTTTCCAAATCCCTATCCACCTTGAGGACCAAGAGAAAACCACCTTCACCTGTCCCTATGGTACTTTTGCTTATCGCAGAATGCCATTTGGCTTGTGTAATGCACATGCCACTTTCCAGCGTTGCATGACAAGTATCTTCTCAGATTTTGTTGAATCTATCATGGAAGTATTTATGGACGACTTTAGCGTCTATGGCATTTCCTTTGATCATTGTTTGACAAATGTATCCAGAGTTCTAAAACGCTGTGAAGAAGTCGACCTTGTTCTCAACTGGGAAAAGTGTCACTTCATGGTGAACGAAGGTGTAGTTTTAGGGCACATCATTTCAGAAAGAGGTATAGAAGTGGATCGAGCTAAGATCCAAGTTAATGAACAGTTGCCACCCCTTGCTAATGTAAAAGGAATCAGGAGTTTCCTTGGCCACGCCGGTTTCTACCGACGATGTATAAAAGATTTTTCAAAGATAGCCAAGCCCCTGTGACAACGTCAAATAATGTCGTGTCTAGTAGTAACTTTTAGAGTCTTTCGTTCTACTTTTTACGGGTCATTAGCTTTGTTTTATGTTAATTTTAGTTTTTGTAATAGTGTTAGTATTTAGTATTTTAAGTCAAATGTAAGAGTGAAATCCCGAAAGTCAATAAAAGTCAAACCCGAAAACCCGAGACCCAAAAACCCGGAACTTGAAGTGGGCTAACAATGAATCATCAAGGTTTGAAGACCAAGCCAAATGGGTCAATGGAAGTCAAGGCGGGGTCAAATAATCATGGGGTCAACGAAAGTCAAGAAGAAAAACAAGGCAAAAATCTGGCAGTGCTCGACGCAGCCTGCGTCGTACGCAGCCTGCGTCGTAGGACGCAGCCTGCGTCATCTCTCAGCACGGGTTTTTTCTCATTTTCTCGTCTTGTCTTTTGAAGCCCACCTTTCAAGGCCCCTAGGTTTGCGGACCAAGGGTATAAAAGAAGATTTCTGAAGAGAGACAAGGGCATCAAGCATTCACCATACAACATCATATTTTCCTTAGCATTTCTCTCTTTTTGTTCTTCAAGTTTGGCTTTTGTAATGGGTTTTTACTTAGAAATTGGTTGTATTAAGAAGACTATGGGTAGCTAATCTTCTTTTGCTTAGTGTAATTTGAACAAGTTCTTCCCTTTTTAGCATTGTAAGACTTTTTAATCCTTCCTTCTCTATTTAATTCCATCTTCCTTTGTTGATTTTCTTTGTTGAATGAATTGTTGTTAGGACTAACCATCTTAGTAATTGTTTGTTTGATTAAATTGCTTTGTCTTGATGAATTTGGTTGATTTGTCTTGATATTTGTTGAAGCAACTTGAAAGATTGTAACTTTGGTTTAAAAGTTAGAATCTTTTGAGTGGATTTTGGATTATCATGTATTTAGAACATGGTTTAATGTTTTAGTTCATGATTCTAGCATGCTTCTTTGGTTTGGTGCTTAAAGCTTGCATCTTTATTTATGCTTGTGATTTAATAAGTATGGGTTTAGTTGTATTGGGTCATTTATGGATGGTTTAATTCATGGTGGCTAATTCTTAGAAGTTTTTGCAATAGATAATTAGAGAAGGGAGGAAAGGAGGGATCTTTACTTTGTTAAAATATGGGGGAACTTGGGATAATTGCACTAAGTTGTTTTTCCTTATTTGAATCTTTGATTATTTCCTTATTTGAATCTTTGATTATTTCCTTATTTGAATCTTTGATTATTTAGTTGTTTTTGGTGATTCTAGGATTGATAATCTTTTCTCATGAAAAACTTTCTCCCTATTTGTTATCTACATGTTTACCATTGTGAATATCATAGTTTGTAAGTAATTCTAGTCTTTGTTTCAATTAGTGTTTAATTTGTGGTTAGATTTATTATTTTGTTTAATCGGTTTTTAGCAAGAGTCTAGATTAGATTATTAGCATTCACCGCCTTCTCTTGGGTTCGATCCTTGTCTTACCCTTACTACCCTTTACTTAGGATAGTTTGAGTCTAGATTTGGTTTTATAAATTGTTATTTGGCATAGCTAGTTTCCGGAATTAACGACCTCGAAAATAAGCCCGTCACCCTGACTGAGCTCCTTTTCAAGGATGCACCTTTCAACTTCACAGAGAAATGCCTTGAGGCATTCAACAAAATCAAACGTGCTTTGATCACCGCACCTATAATCCAGTCACCCGATTGGAATCTGCCCTTTGAACTGATGTGCGATGCGAGTGATTATGCCGTAGGAGTTGTTTTAGGGCAACGAAAGGAAAAGTTTCTTCATGCAATTTACTCTGCTAGTAAAACCCTAGATCCTGCCCAAATCAACTATGCCACCACTGAGAAAGAACTTCTCGCCATTGTCTATGCCTTGGACAAATTTCGCTCCTACCTAATAGGATCAAAAGTTATTGTCTACACTGACCATGCTGCCTTGAAATATCTGCTTTTAAAGAAAGAGGCAAAACCTAGACTTATCCGATGGACGTTACTCCTTCAAGAGTTTGATTTAGAGATCCGGGATAAGAAAGGAGCAGAGAATGTAGTCGCTGACTACCTCTCAAGGATAAGAGTAACTGAAATAGGATTCCCAACGCCAATTAATGATTCGTTCGCTGATGATTCATTAATGTCAATTGCGGACTCTTCTCCTTGGTATGCTGATATTGCAAACTTCCTTGTCAGTCGCCGGCTACCCTCCGACCTTTCTTATAACCAAAGAAAGAGATTTTTGCATGATGCAAAATTCTTTGTTTGGGATGACCCCTATCTTTTTAAGCAATGCTCAAATGGTCTGTATAGACGTTGTATCCCCCAGTGGGAAGTAAAAGGAGTTTTAGAAGGATGTCACTCATCTGCTTACGGTGGCCATCATGGTCCGTCCAAGACCGTAGCCAAATTCTTACAATCCGGGTTTTTTTTTCCCTCGATGTTTAAAGATTCAAGATACTTTGTTATGGCTTGTGATGCTTGTCAACGAATGGGTCAAATATCCAAAAGACATGAAATGCCTCAAAACGGCATATTAGAAGTCGAGATATTCGATGTCTGGGGTATTGACTATCAAGGACCATTCCCTTCTTCTAATGGAAATCGTTACATTTTAGTCGTTGTCGACTATGTTTCAAAGTGGGTAGAAGCAATTGCCACTCCCACCAATGATGCTAGCGCTGTGATACGACTGTTTAAGAATATCATCTTTCCTCGTTTCGGTGTACCCAGAGCCGTGATAAGTGATCGAGGAACTCATTTCGGAGAAAAGCAGTTAGACATCCTGCTTGCCAAGTATGGTGTGTATCACAAACGAGGATTAGCCTACCACCCTCAGACCAGCGGTCAAGTAGAAGTTTCGAACAGAGAGCTAAAAACAATTCTTCAAAAAGTAGACACTAAGCTCGATGACACCTTATGGGCTTATCGCACAGCTTTCAAAACCCCGATTGGAACATCTCCTTATCGATTGGTTTATGGAAAGGCCTGTCATCTCCCTGTCGAGTTAGAGTACAAAGCTCACTGGGCTATCAAAGAACTCAACTTAGACACTAAGCTTAGCGCTGATAGACGACTTTTGCAACTCAATGAGCTAGAAGAATTTCGTTTGCAAGCTTACGAGAATTCTAGGATGTATAAAGAGAAAACGAAGCGTTGGCACGACAAGAGGATAATCAGAAAAGAATTCAATGTCGGTGATCAAGTACTTCTCTTCAACTCCCGTCTGAAAATTTTTCCGGGAAAACTTCGATCAAGATGGTCTAGACCATTCACTGTCACATATGTAAGCAATTACGGTTATGTGAAAATAATGACTAGTAATGGTGAAACATTCAAGGTCAATGGACACCGATTGAAACTCTACTACAACAATTCCATTATCGGATGCTTAGATATTGTATATATAGAGCGTCAATCCCCAACCAGATGATTTCATCGAAGAATTCGTCGAGCGGGACATTAAACCAGCGCTTCTCGGGAGGCAACCAGTGTTTCCCTTCTCTTTGCATTTTATTTTTGCTTTCCCTTTTTCGTTGTTTTGTTAGATTTACTTTGCAGATGAAAGAGTTTTTGAAGAATCGATGAAGATCTTCTTTGTCAAGTCCAAAAGACTAGCTTGGGGGAGTCCGCGCTGACTAGTAAGCTTCACTCTCCTTTCATCTTTTTCCCTTTTTACCCTTCTTCCCATTGAGCATCTTGTTGCATATTCAGTCTTCGTGCTCACATTGAGGACAATGTGATGTTTAGCTTGGGAGAGGGATTGCATTTTCCCATTTTGCATTTTAGTTGTTTATAGTTTTTAAATTTTTGAATAAGAGAAAAATTTAAAATTTTGAACATAATTGAATGCTTTTTATGCTTCGCTTGCTTGTTTACTATGCTATCATGTTACATTTCCCAAACTTAGAGCTTTCAAAAGATAATGATTCAATATTCATTGAATTGTGCATACATGGGGAAGTCTTGTACACAGTAGGCATGGAATGAATCTATAGATGAGTACGCTTGATCTTGACATTTGGCAAGTTACATATATTGTAAGGTAGAACCTCCTTAGGCTGGTACATCTATACCCAGTCTCATTAAGGTGTGTGTAGTTCTCCTTGTGATGTGTGTCATGTCAAAACGCATAAGTATGGTTCTCATTTCATTCCTATAAGCATTGCATTCATGATTCACTAAGATTTGAAGCCTTTTATACTTTAAATTACCCCTCAAAATTAGCCCCTTCGTACAATTGTTTCACAAGATAATAGCTACATATACAAACAGCCTACCCTGTTGAGCTAGTAGCTATACTATGGTGTATGGGTGCTCTTTTGAGAAGATTTTGTTCCTCGATGACAAAGTGAATTTGGAAGAACCAAAATGTTCAAAAAGTGATGTTCAGGAAAAACAAAAGAAAGAAAAAAAAATGAAATAGAAAAACGGAAAAAAATCGAAAAAATCGAAAAAAAAAAAAAAAAAAAGAGATAAAAGAAGAAGTTGTGAGTATCTCCTCAAAAATGTCAATTCAATGTTTAGAAGGAGTTCACTCTTGTGTTTCGTGTGTAATAAGCCAATCCGTTCCTTCTGGCTTCGTTATTCGTCTTTTGGGAATTAATCGAAAGTTTGGATTGAGTATTCATTTATCATTGGTCAATTGCTAGCTCATTCTAACCTTCACATGACCATAACTGTTTATCCACCTTTCACCCATTTCCCAAAGCCTTCTTCATATTTTTCCGACTTCTTTTCTATGTGCATTGTGATCTTTGACTTGTGTTTTGAATTGTTTACCATATTAGACTGCGGACACATTTTCATAAGTCGTAGAAAGGTGAGTGTCTCAAAAACATTTACACATAAAGAAATCACCTTTTGCATACATGAGTGTTCAAGTGTGTCGTGAGAGACCATTTGTCAAAAGATCATGCAAGAGCCGAAATTTCTGTAGTGAAATTCTTTGTGCTGCGCCGTTATGTAAATCTCAGCCATGTTTATGTATCATTCTTGCCCACGTTGTTTTTGGGTTATGATTCATTATGTTTCCAAAGTTTTACGTTGAGATTTGTTTCTTGACGGTGTAGTAGCCAATGCTTGCAACCCTTGTCCTAGTATTGTTTATTATGTTTGCTTGAGGACAAGCAAAGGTTTAGTTTGGGGGAGTTTGATAAGTGAATATTTGTATGTTTTTAATTCCCAATTTAGCTCGGTTTTGTATGTCATTTGTGCTTTGTAAAGCCATTTTATGAGCTAATATCGTCTTGTAGGCGAATTCCTATGTTCTAACCAGTTTTGTAGGAAAAGTGACGTTTCTACGCCCTTTTTCTATATTCCCGAGCATTTGCCTAGAACCTGACGATTTGAAGAAGCAAGCTTGACCAAGTCAAAGGCATTTCAAGAAGGTTCACTAATTCAAAAGAGAGAAGAAGCAAAGACGATTTCGCAGTTGTCGGAAGATCGATCAGTTAGGCGAAGGAATCATCATTTTACATCAAACCCTATCAACAAACCCGACTCAAAAGGTCAAGGGGGATAATGAAAGTGAAGTCATAGGCCAAAGGAGATGAAACGAAAGTCAATTGACCAAGATCACCAGTTACCCGATCGGGTAAGTAGTGTACCTGATCGGGTATCCTTGCTGTTCCGAGCTTTTGCTTCGACTTCCTTTATTTTGTCCTATATGTTTAATGTATGACCCCTCCCCCACGAAACTCTACTGCTATATAAGAAGCCTCAGCCACCACATCTCAACACACTTCTTTATATACACTTCTCTACACTTTTCTCTTTACAAAAACCCTAGATTAGGAGGAGAGAAACCTAGCCTCTCTTCTCTAGTTGAGATCATTTTCTTCTTCCTTTTTGTCTTTAGTCTCTTAGTTTATTTCTGTCTTTTCTACATCAAATCCTTAGCCTAGATCAATAAGAATTCTCTCCTTGTAATCTACTTTATGTGGTTCAAGTATTGTAATTTGTGGATCGACTATTCTATGCAAGGAATTTCTATTACGGTTGTTTATATTGATCGTCATCTAGGTATTCCTATTTTATCTTTTGTTTAAGGTCTTTATGTTTCTTATCTGATTGCTATTTTCTTTATATGTTATTGTAGATTCAATTTCAATATCGTTGTAATCATTTCATTTCCCTAGATTGTCAATTTACCGTCGTTATTATCGCCAATTAGAGAGTCTTAAAATATTATCAAAACCAAATAAACATGTCTATCCTAGTTTTTATTATTAACATCATCTTAGATTTAAATATCGCCATGAGTGAGTAGTCGTTTTTCTAGGGTGTAGGGTAGCCATGTAGGTCGATTAAAAGATGATAATTGGATAAAAGAAAATTGTGCTTTTAAAACATTGTGTCTATGCATGTTTGGACTATAATGATAGTTAACGATTCCTGATCAAAGTCATTGACTAAAATGGAATTCTTTTCCAAGGTAGAAATACGTGAATTGAATAGACAAAGCATGACATGGTAGATTAAGACCTAGTAAATTGCCTAAAAGCCTGCTAGACCATCTGATCTATGATTGTAAGGAACACATCATTCTTACGAACTCACAATGAATTATTTGCATGTTCTAAATCCAATTTCATCAATATGTTAATCTACATGTGTGAACCTATTCCCCTAGATTCTTTTTATCATTGCTAATTTATCACCTGCTTTATTGTTTTCGTTTTGATTTGCTTTTATTTTGTTTTCATTTATGCTTTTTATTAGTTTAGAAATCAAAACCCCAAAACCCAGATACTCGTTAGATAAGACCCAATTGCAAGACATTTCACATTGTATAGGAAACACCATCTCCCAGAGGATCAACCCCTACTTCCCTAATTACATTAATTTGTTATTAGCCTAGTCTGGGTAATTATCTTTGACCAGGGCTTACGACAGGCCCGATCAGTCTTATTCTATAGGTGTGACCAAAAGGGATCAGTTGATCACCGCCTTCAAATGACAATAACGTCAAACTCTAGTCAGCCAACCGTTATTTATTTACGTTAATCAACTGACTAATCATAAATATATAGTCAATAAATATCCCAATTATATTCCTTAATGAGATTTATTATATGGCGCACTATTGTGGAGGACACCTATTCCAACATTTATTACAACGTAGAACCAAAGCATTAAATACAATAATCTGACTCGTGATCTCTAGACTCATCAGCAGTAGCGTGGTCATCGACTCGTCGCATCCCGACCAGCACTCCCAAACATTAAGCACATAGCCCGTAATCAACTTGCTCCCCATTCCCAGATGGAACATCACAGTTTTGTAGAACTGTAAAGGGTCAGCATTATATATACTGACCAACGTACAAGATAAGCACAAGGGAAAGAGAAACTGGAGGGCCACCGCAACGGTTACCTCAGTAGACTCTGGTTACCATCCTTGCTCTACAAAACCACCTAATGAACCTGGACCGCAGCCACAGGCGTCCAACTTCCATGTCGCCATAGCAAGATAACCCGGGACATTTATGTGCACATACCCCACGTGGCGGGATAAACACGGGGGTGAACTCAGGGTGTGACACGTCTCTCAACGGGATCACCAAACCATAGTAATCATCGACAGCAACTCCAAACTCCATCATTGTCACAACAGTGACCATCATCATCAATCACATATCAACAATCATAATAACATATCAACATTCTCATGCCATCAATTACTAATACAAATACTGAGTAGGAAACCCTACCTTTTAGCGTTCCAGCACAAAGCTATCTTCCGACGTACACACGCACATGTACAAATACACATCACATCATCAATCCGATATAGTCAGTCTAGTTGTCTCCTTGGTAGGACGGTCACGCTTGCCGCCACAGTCCCGCGGCGGCTTCCCACGTGGTAGTCTCATTGTAGGAAATATCGGTATATTTCGTCATTAATTTACGGATTATAACGAAACTATAGTATATGAATTACGAGTCATAAATGAATTGCATAATATAAAATTATAGGAATTTAGAATTAACCTTTGGTCCTAGCAAATTTTGGCCTATGAACAATATCGAAATCGATTTTCTCCTAATTGTTGCACCCAAGATGCTCCGAGATATGCCTTGCTTGTGCTAGAATTTTAGAGAAAAGTTACTACTAATTTTTCTTTTGTGTGATGATGAATGATAGAGAGAATTAGAGAGAAAAATCTGAATTTTTCTTGTCTTCTTTCCTCTATTTCGGCCGAACCACACTTAGTGGTAGAAGGAGGAGTCTCTCCTCTTTTTACTACTCTTGTTCTTAGGGTTTTTGACCTAGTTACCATAAAAGAATAATAGGAGATATTTTCTATTATTATTATCTCTTATTAGCCAAAAATTAGAAGAAGAAAAAGACTATTTTCTCCTTCCTTTTTCGGTTATATTAGCATGTAATATAATGTATACGTCAATTACAAATATCCGTCTATTTATAATTTGCTAATTAAATATAACATATTATGTTTAACTATGAATTAACATTTTAATTCGTTTAAGCTTACATTATGTACATTGATTAAATATAACGGTTAATATTCAATTACGAATTACATTTAATTCGTCTCAGCTAATATTATTTAATCGTTATTAAATAATCGTATCATCATTACATTGACTAACCTTTTAGTCATATCCATCGACTAACCTTTTAGTCATATAATAAGGCATCAATATTATTATATTATTCATATAATCACATCTCTCAGACACATCCTTTAGGTGTGACTTTTAGGGACCCGTTGATCACCGCCATTAAAATGACAATAACGTCAAACTCCTAGCAAGGTAACCGTTATCGATAAACGTTAATCAACTGATAAGAATACTAAGTATACCATGTGAACCTGTAAGAGATTTATTCATGTTATCACACTAACTGTTGAGGACACTAACTCCAACAATCTCTCACTTGTCCTTACAAGTGTATGTGCGATAACCCGATTCTCATATCCATATATTTCTCCCACTCAATGTAAAATAATTTGCAAAGTCCGTATTTACAAAGGTCGCATTTTACAAGCGATCAGTATCAAGAGTGGTTTTCCCGACTAGAGAGTAACTTAACTGATAAACGAATCATTATTCGAGCATGGCCATGAATTTCAGTTACAACTCCTCGAGTGGCCCTGAGAAATAACAAAACCTGATAAAGGTTGGATATTTTCCTCAACTCGAATCCAGCAGATACAAGCACTGTATGAAATGACTCAGTAAAAATCTACTTAGCCTCCTGTTACGGTCGACCATGAGAAAGAAACCAAAGTCACCCAAAAACTGCCTTAATCTTAAGAGACAGTCGATAGTCAAAAGAATCGACTCTAAGGAACACTATGGACGTCCTATCCACGACCTGGCACCGAATGTTCTGAAACATTTAGGGCTCCATAACGTTGTCACGATGTCCTACGAGGTATCTTTATAACTCGTATCTGTGATCGATCAGTCAACCGTTTGACTTATGGCTCGTTGAACCCACCATCAATCAAGTTCACAGTATAATTGCCAGAGTTATTAGCTCATGTAGGCGATTACGAACCAAAACAATTATAATGTAATTCAGTTCACTCTGTGGCGTTCAATGTTGTCGTACAATCCACATGAAAAACAAAATATGAAACAATACGATGTTGTTATAAATAGTGCATGAAAAAGATACATTTATCTAATCCACATAAAACGGC
Source organism: Heliosperma pusillum (assembly GCA_022085475.1). Classification (NCBI taxonomy): domain Eukaryota; kingdom Viridiplantae; phylum Streptophyta; class Magnoliopsida; order Caryophyllales; family Caryophyllaceae; genus Heliosperma; species Heliosperma pusillum. The sequence goes on from JAIUZE010015448.1 coordinate 47,168, forward strand.
TACTACAACTCAGGAACACGTTAATTCCCATGGAGATAACGTGCCCTTCATGCTTATCATATTTTAACAGTTTAGTGAGAGGGTCCGCGATGTTGTCATCCGAAGCAATCTTGTCAATCACTATCTCCTTTTTCTCCACGTAATCTCGGATCATGTGAGCTTTCCGAAGTACATGTCTAGACTTGTTGCTGGACTTAGGCTCCTTAGCCTGGAAGATGGCACCTCTATTATCACAATAGATGGTGATAGGGTCTGATAAGTGATATTTTGTACTAATTTATCCCCCGTTTTAGCTCGATTTCTATACGATTTATGCACTTTGTTAAGTGATTAACGAGCTAATATTGCTATTCTAGTTGTTTTGCGTGTTTTGCCTCGTTTTATAGTAAATGAAGCGGTTTTGCTATATTTTCCTACTTTATGGAGCAAAGGCACTAGAATACGAGTTTTCAAGGAACCGATGATAGCCATCTCACGATTTGACTACGATTCCGCTACATCCTTCCTCAAATGGACTCAATTTGGATTTTGACTTTGAACTTCAAAAGGAAACATCAACCCAAGTCAAATGGAGACTAGCCCAAGCCCAATTTCGTATTGCAATGACCAAGACCAAGGCATAGGATTTCGTGCCCAAAAGACGGAATTGGAAAAGAAGGAGAATCCATCTTGCACACTTACCCGATCGGATTACCACTTACCCGATCGGGTATGTTTGCAGATGAGCGTTACTTGGCTCTTCTTCTACCGAGCTTAAATGAGTGATTAAATGCTTTGTCTAGGGTATGAATTTGGACGAGAGATCAGCAGCCATGCTGCCCTATAAATGCCAATGATCATCACAACAATACATCATCAACTTACATACTTTCATACACAATTTAGAATACAATTATCTAATAGTTTATTTCTTCCTTTCATATAAGTTTTAGATTATAGTTTATGCAATTTCTTAGTGTTTCTCTACTGTTTTTATAACCTTTTGTTATTGGGTTGGATAATTGTTCTTTACTTTATTTCCTACATAATTTGCATTCCAATTTCGCTAATCCTCTATCCTTGATTTACTTATGCTATTTTAATCATCATGAATTATAATCTCATTAGTATTATTCTCATATTATTGTTGTTAGAAAATCAATGTAAAAGCAATCTAGTTGAAACTAAAACATTGTCTATTATGCCATCTTTTATTTTGCCTAATCATATAATCCTAAAAATTGTCATTAGAATCATTACTAGTATAATCACCTTAATCACTTTAGTATGTATATTCCATAGTTTAATTTCCTACATCTTTTTCCTATTAATTTACTTAATCACATGATCACATAAACTAGATATAATATTGTAAGATTATCATTGTTTAAATAAAATAAATAGAATTGTAATATTGAAATGATTTACTAGTTTAAATGAATTAAAAGAAAAGTCGATACCAATTGAACCATCTAGTTGTTTCTTCCTTTGGTTGTGTCAAATTCTATAACTTTGTTTAGTGGCCATGAACAATTGTTTGTATTAGTCAATTTCCGTCTTTGTAACGAGAGTTGGGATGGGAATTAGGACTGCCAATAGGGGTTTAGTGACCTAACCATGCTTAGAGGACGTTAGGACCCACTGAAAAGTCGGTACGAATCCGAGAGGAATATACCGCTACAAGGCTTAGACAATCGTAGTAATTCTAATGTTGGTATCAATGAAACTTTTAAGTCGTTTTGCATGTATTTCTATTTCACTATATCAATTTGATTAGATAGTTTATTTTACCGGTTTAGATAGTTTATTTTATTGTTGATTAGTTAGTTTACTTTATCGTCATTTTATTATTGTTCTTAGATAGTTTACATTATTGTTATTAGCTAGTTTATTAGTCTAGTTAGATAGCCTATCAATATTGTCATTTAAATATCGCTTTAGTTAGATTTTAAATACCGTCACTTGGATCAGTATACTTCCCCGATCGGATACGTGACAACCCGATCGGGTAAGTCGTCTGTTTTGGGTTTTACATATTGTCATTTACATATTCGTCATTTACATATTGTCAATTGCATATGTGACACCCTCAAATTTGCGAAAAGAAAAAAATATTTAAATACATAAAAGATACGAATACATAACAAAGGTGTCATAAATAAAAAAGGTCATTACAAAACGGAAATAATATTCTACAAAAGAAATATAAAAGACGGGAGACATATCTCCCGTCTAAATACGGAAATAAAAGAGTGTACAATAATATACAAACTATGAACCGAATATAGGTCCAAGGTAAATACTTCGCTCGCTAGCTCGTCCATGTACCCCAAATATGCAACACCACCTGTTCGACCGCATTAAATATAAACACGGAAGCCACAGTCAGTGGGGAGTAACTCCGAGTTCTCCCAGCCACGAAATGTCGAATTTAATTAAACATGAATAACATAAAAGCAATGTATATGGGAAATACAAAACTCGAACATATAAGATATGCTTTTCATGTTATGAAACAAATAACTAACATATAACCTAGCATATGAAAGCTATCATGTGAATCCGATAATAAAATATAACCCGAGGTAGGGAAGCTGGTATGCTGGCTCAGCGGTTACCCAGTAACATGGCCCTGATACACTCAAACCCTAATCAACACGTAATCATGTGAATCAGTTAACAATCGGGAATCCAAACTCTATCAGTCTTAGCCGGCTTGCATCTCGCCTTCTAAAACTCATAGAATCATACAAACATGAAAGACCAATACGTCTACAAACAGGCATAAGTTCTTAGGGCAGTCAATAGTCGACTTCTGTAACTCGAGGCTATACCACAAGGTAGGAAAACATCCTAGTCCTAGACTGATCAGACCTAGCGACAACAGCTATTCCATTCCCCGTCCCATTACATAACCGTACATGAGAAACTCTACTAGGCGACCCCCTAAGCAGAGATGGCTAGTACTTAAGCTGGCTCCATTCCCAAAATGAAATAGGCAGCCATGCCCCGACTTGGATATAAACCCACCAAGCCGAGACACAAAAGCTATCATCAGGTGAACATATACTCGTTAAAGACAGTAAAGCCTATCAATGTCATGGTCCAAGCTACTCATTTAGAATTCGAATGGTCAAGACGCCATATACTCATAATTCTCTATGGGTACTTAGTCAACACGACACCAACCATATAATCAAACAGTCACGGGAAAAACTTCCTATCATGTGACTAATTGCATATAAATCATATTCAAATATCATATCGCCTCATATCTACTAAGGCTAATTCATTAATTAAATCAAACCTTACTTGAAGACAAATCCCCGACCCGAGTCCCGCGACGGGTCATCAGTCAAAACGGGGCTGACTAGATCTTAGTTTGACCAAACCCGTTTGGTCAAACCGGCTAGAAACAGAGTCTTTATCACATAGACATAAAATCCACATATTCATTACATGTTATATTATTAAAACTTCTAACATGTGAATTATTCTATCATACCAAAACCCGTTTGACTAAAAGGATATTAAATTAAACTACGATCTCGTCTTATAATTTCTAACATGTGAGAAATAATAATTTAATGAACAACCTTTTTAATTAAATATTTTACTTATTAATATTTCTCGCTTGCTAATTATTACAAAACGCGATAAAAATGACGATAACTCAAAAACCGTCACCAGTCCCAAAGTGGGACCCACGGGCTGACTTTTGGGCCGAACCCAACATGGGCCTGAATGGGCCCACGGGCCTATTTGGGCTGTTTTGGCAGATTTTACAATTTTTACAAAAACCGTTTCTTAATTATTTCCCGCATGCTTAACATAATTAAAATCCGTCAAAACAACCACCTAACAATCAAACATCGACACAACCCAAAGACAAAGACCCGGACCCACCATGAACCAGCCCAGACCGGCCTGGTTTGGGTCCGGTTCACAGCCCCATTTCCGGCCACCACCACCATTCACCCCAAATTGTTTCTTACATGTTTTAATTAATCAAACAACCATTTTAACAACCAATTTAACCATCCAACAGACAAAAATCATCATCATGAAGAAATCATAAAAATATAACAAGAACACTAACATATTTATAAATTCCTACAACATAATAAAATTAACAACTTATCATGTTACTAACTAAAAATCATAAAATCATAATAATATGAACAAAAACTAAAGATGAACCAAAAACTAAAGAAAACATAAGTTATGTAACATATATCCGTCGAGTAACTCGGAATCGTTACCTTAGCTAGCAAAACCACTTAGCACCAAAATAATAAGAAGTATATAATAAGAAACCCTTCTACTAATCTTCACCCAAAATATACGAGTCTCCAAACTCGTCTTCAAAATCTTCCCCTATAAGAAAAGACAAGAAAAACATTATTAGAACTTAACATATGATTTTCCATAATTAAAGTGTTGAAAACGATTTTGTCGGAATTGAAATAAAACCGTACGTGAAGATGGGGAGCGAAGAGGAGAGTCTAGAAATATAAGTTAGGACGGATTTAATTAAGAAATGAAGATTTTATGAAGGTTTTGCTCAAGAACGATGAAGAACAATTGAAGAACGCAAAGAACAAATGAAGAACGATGAATAAAGTGATATTTAGATCTTAATTTGATTTGTTGAAAAATGAAAAGTTGTTAGTGAGTAGTGAAGGGTGAGGGAGCCGTGTAATTATAGGCAAAAAGGAATGTCGGGTTTTTAAATTGTTGTTACGTAATTGACTCGCGTTTAATAATTATTTTACGGTAATCGATTAATATAATTAACGATTAAGTTAATTCAACTAAATATCTAGATATTATGATATTATAATCAAAAGAAAGACAAATATCTAGTCCTATTAGAGGACCTAGAAAACCGTGTGGTATGGTGAAGAACGGATCTGTTTTCGAGCGTTTTGCGAAATTTTCGTTAACTGATCGATAAAGTGAAATAATATCTAGATATTATGATATTGTAATCAAAAGTAATGAAATATCAAGGTCTAAGAGAGGAGAGGAAAGGAGAGGAGAGCCGTGTGGGTTAGGGGCTTGTCGGGTATGATTTTTCTCGATTTGCGTAATCTCCGTTGACGGATCGATAAAGTAACAAATATCTAAGATATTTGTATTAGTTTAATCGAAAGAACTAAATATCTCAAGTGAGTGGAAACGATGACATGGCCGCGTGACTCATGCCAAAGTCGAGTTTCGAATTTGTTACGGGATTTATGATGAGTCGGGAATAGTTAAATGAGGTTCGGTTAAAAACCGTAAAAGTTATTCTTTAAATTCCGAATAATTTCAAAATAATTATATTAAATTATGATAAATCTTAATAAATCTAAATAAAAATAAATCAAAAATATTATTTTTTTAAATAAAATTTCGGTCTTCAAACTTATGAGGCGAGTCGGGAAAAAGTCAACGGAAGTCAAAGTTGACTGAAAGTCGAGAAAAAGAAAGAAAGTCGAAGATGACTTAAAAGTCAAGAACAGTTTATGACGACTTAAAAGTCAAGAAAAAGTCAATGACGACTTTAAAAAGTCAAGGAAAAGTCAAAGTCGACTTTTGTCAAGAAAAGTCAAAGATGACTAAAAACGGTCTTTTCATGAAATTTCTCAGAAATTCCAAATACGAACGCGGAATTTCAAAATAAGACTCGGAACAAAAATTTCTATTTTAAAAACTTAAGCTCTACTGAAAAGTGTTAGTAAATATTTTTACTAGAAAAATTGGTATTTTTCGGGTTGTTACAATTAGCCCTAGCACTAGGTTGGGGAGGTAAGGGGTCAACAAGGTAACAAAGTTTTCCGTCTGCAATAGCGGCGGTTCGGAGTTGCGCCTCCCAATCGAGAAAATTGCTCCCATCCTCTTTACAAGGAAACCTTTTCCATGAAGGAACAGAGCCATGAGTCTTTCGACAATTGTGCGGATTGTGTTGGTGTTGTCATTTTGCGTGATAAAAATTACTACAATCGGAAATAAAAGGAAAAATTAACATTCATCGTAGTGTACATGAAATTTTTTTTTAACAAGTTTTAAATAACATTTATATAATAAACTCTCACCCAAATTATATAAATGATTCCAAGAACCATCTTAAATTAAATCTAGGCACGGTGAGCCGATACATCCTAAACTCAATTAAATTTGGTGAGTCAACTCTTTGACTGATTCTACTCCTAGAATTCTTGGTCGACAAATTTCAATCAAATTTATTTTTAGCGCCGGAACACGAGACTTTTCTTTATATCCCGTTGAGTCCAATTAAATTTTGCGTTGATAACATTTATCATCCTACTTACCCGAGGTAAAAAGAGAACACCCCGCTGAGGCGAGCGTGACCCTAATGAACAAGGGATTCATATGTCCTACTTTTTGGTAAGGCTAATCTCAATTTTAAATTATGTGAGAGATCATGTAAATTAGTTATATATTGCTTTTAAGTGAACTAAATTAGCGAGTCGACGATAACTATAAATTAACACTAGCTCGATAATGCATAATGCGGCAATTTGGCATGAACGGAAAGTAAACCAGCATGCAAAATAACGAATTCCTAGTATGGCCACCTAAACCTAGATAATATAATTAACTAGATTATTACAAGTTCGGAAACCAACTACTTGGTCCCTTGCCTCTTCATTGGAAGGCCTTCCAAAATTGGCCATGTCTCGTGGATACCGCCGGTCTTCATAATAATAAATTACAAATAGTACAAATGAATTACATAACATATCCTATTATACATTTTTTCGAATAAAAATAAATCTATTAATATTACAAACCGACGATACGAGATCGCAATAAATTTACAAACCAATCAGTATTTCCTTACATTACGGATAATACCGATTAAAATAACTAGGCCATACTAAGTGCAAATTACTTGCAAAAATAAATGAATCACATTCATCATAAAATACCAATTATCTAATAATTGAAGTGCCTTGAATAAAATCATGCCAAATCGGCCTATTAAATATCATGAATATGGAGCTCGGTTTTATGGAATTCATCGGGTTTTAACCATTAAAAATCAAAAATCTATAGTTAAATCATATTTAAGCTCAAAAAATTTATCTAATTTGATTTATAAGTCGAAAATTAGTTCCCACTAATTTGTTTATAATTAACTAGTTTGATTTGATTTTAATTGCTAATTACATCACTTTTTTTTATCAAAACTTTTATGAAATAAATTCAAATAAATTATAACCATTATAAATAATTTGAAATAAATTTTCTAACATTCTGGAATATTTCCAGGAACATAAAATTGGCAAAAATATGCCCCAAAAACTTCGAATAAAATTTGAGAAAAATGCAATCACATTTATCGGTTTTTATCATATAAAAACCAATAAACATCCAAAATTAATAATTTAATTTCTTTAATTTCATTTACAGTAAATAAAACATGAATGTGATTATATATCATTTCTGATACCCATAAAGGTTTGTTTTCAATTTATGAACATTATAATCACGATTTATCGACTTTTATCATATAAAAATCAATAAAAATGCAAAACTCAAAATCAAATTTCGAAAATTTACATACAGTATGTTAAATATGCGTGTGTAACTATATTAATATTTCATGGTCATATTCAACATGAAACTATTTTTAGTTAACTTTTAACCAAAATACGACATTTTAAGATGGTTTTTAGTCGAAATTAGATAATAAATAGCAATAAAATTCCAAAAATCACGAAACTTGGCCATAAAATTTTTGAGGTAAGTAGGTGTACATGAAAATAAAAAATTTCGTGAAAAACCATTTTTAACACAAATTTACGATTTTTATTTAGTTATCATATAACTCGGTTTTAATGCCTAAAATAAGCATGCATGTAACAACAAAGCTCTGATACCACATGAAATTCCTAGACCCATAACTAGACTCCTATAATTATGCAATAAATTACCATAATTTAATTTTTTTAAGATCTAGTTATCATGCACGCAAATATAAAGGCATAATAATAACAACTAAAAGATAAAGATTTTCCTTACATTGGGATATGGCAAAAAGATTAACAACTATTGTTATCTTAGGAATTTCTAAAATGCTTAGGATGATCCTCCAAGCTCCAAGTCTCCAAATTGGAAGACCTCCTTTAAGATGTACCCAAGATATTACCCCAAAACACTTATTAATACTAACTAGATATTAATAAGATTGCACCCCTTTTTATAATACTACAAGTATATTAATACACTAGTAATATTTATTATGTACTATTGTAGAGCATATTTTTTGTCTTCTCAAATCACCATGCAAATGCTTATGATGATGGCTATATATAGGCAAAGGGTGGAGTGTAGTGTTAGGTAATTACATGTGATGAAATCACACGGTTGAGTGGAAATTTGACCAAAAAATATGATGATGTTCCTCACCATAAAAATCATCCCACTCAAGTTATTATGGGTCCATTTTGACTTTTGATTTTTGTCTTACAAATGATTATAAGTCATACCCATAATAATCTTATATTATTAAGTGTTAATTTGATCATTTAACTATTAAATAATTCAAATAACATAATTATATATACTTAACTTTTAAGTGATTATTTGACCATTATATCAATATATAATGGGTCCCACAATATTTTATTAGCTAATTTTACAACTTCTTGTAATATTAAATAGCTAATTAACACTACCTCGCAATATATACAATTACCTTACAATAATTATCAAATATTATTATTTAACACAAATTTAGTCAATTACTAAGTTTTATTTAATCATATTAAATTAAGAAATAGAATTTATTATTTAATTATCGTATAATTAAATAATAAGTCCATTCGGCCTGAGTTCCTAACTCAATATCAAATAAAAGTCTCTTGACTAACTGTTAGTAATTTAATACAAGGGACTTGTAACACCCGGAAATGTACCCTATTTTTCTAGTAAAAATATTTTACGGTTACTTTCAGTGAAATATAGTTTTAATCGTAAATTTATTTTTCCAAGTCGAATTTAGAATTTCCGAGTTCGTATTTGGAATTTCCGCGAGATTCCATGAGAATCCCGTCTTAAGGCGAGTTTGACTTTTATTGACTTTTTCCTTATTCATACTCATACTCCCTTAACCTATTTCTCATTCACACAAACACATTTCACATTACTTCTTCCTTAAGAAACCAAACCCTTGCCTCCCTCTTTGTTTCAATCTTAGAATTCTCATAGCTCATTCGTTCTTTGCTAGAATTCGCGTAAGTTCGTCTCATTCTTCTCATCTTACCTTCCTCTATCCGTATTGATATTAAAATCATCGTCTTTCTCGCTTTTTAAACTTTCCGTCTTTCTCAAGATGAATTTTATTCATCTTTTATGATCTATTTGTAGGTGGTGACCTCCAAGATTCCGACAAAGACTATTACCTTATTGAAGAGGAGCTTGACGAGTAGTGAAGACGCTT
>JAIUZE010015451.1:0-24602 GCA_022085475.1 Heliosperma pusillum
ATACAAGGCAATTAACGGGCCTTGCTCCGTCCCTTCAACTCACAACAAGGTATCCATGAGGTAGGACACCTTCTTGCAAGGCAAGTGGGGTCTTGCAAAAACTTCGATGCATTCTAGGCAATAAAGCACACAAAACAAATGAGAATGCATCTACAAAAGCAAATGGCAACATGCCTCATCCATGCGCCGGGATTCATCTAAAATGGAAAAATTTCAAGCATGCAAATTCCTATGTACTTACTAGTTTTACAAAGAACTAGGCCTAGAAAGATAGAAATAAATCACCTCTTTATTGTGTAAAATTAGTATATTCGTTCACGTTCACTAGAAAGCTTTGTCAAGGGTGATAAGGCGGGATGGAAAGTGAGGGCCCCATGGTGTTAGAAGACACTGTAGGATCGGAATTCCGCCTCTCGCCTAAGTGAAAGGAAGGGTCGTCCCCTCTTAGCCATGTAACGTAGGAGTAATCATAAAAAAGGTAAGGAAACGAGATGTTTGAGTTCTTATTTGATTTCTTTTTCTTTTCTTTTTCTCTTTGTTGTTTTTTTTATTTTTGCTTGATTTGGGTGCCTTTTGAGAGCAAGGTAGCCTAGCGAAAGGTGTGCGGCGGAGACCAACAATAGGCAAATCCTCGCCGTAGCGACATCGAGAGCGACCCCATATGTAGTGAGGGTACTCTAGAAGAGCCTAGAAGTCTCCATATGCACTCCCTAAGCTAGGACTAAGGCAAAGATATGCAAAATTTCAAGCTTTTCTTTTCAATTGTGTTTGAACTCAATTTTTGGACTAGTGATGGAAAAATTTCCTTTTTGTCAAATATAGTGAAATGTGATGATTGGAAAATTACATGGCCTCGAGAGTCACCTAGGAAAGCGTTCACCAAGGAATTTTCACACCATGGGGATGGTCAAGATGGTAAATGCAAGCCCTTGACTAGGCTCTAGGAAACGGTGCGAAAATTATACTAAAAATACACATTAAAAGGTGTTTCAAAATCTATTTTAATAGGCAAAGTGCTAAGCAAAAAAGTATCTACAAGGGCTTATCCAAGCTTGTTCAATTTCCAAATTAGGCATTTTAAAGAGTTCTCCTAAATGCAACAATATGCCATGATCTAGAATTAAGCAACAAATATACAAACTAATGCAAATGCTCTAGTGAACTACGTGACAATTAATCTAATGAAACCTCCTAACAGCACATAAGTCACACAACCGCCAATCCCTTAAAATTCACACCGCAATCATCAACAAACTCCTCCAAAACTTCTCAAATTATAAGAAGTAGAGAAAGAAAGAAGGGGAATGAATAAGAACGATCATACCATGGCGGTCTTCTTAATCCCTTCAATAAGCTTCTTAGCGATGTGTAGCGGACCTATGTATGGAGGTTAGAAGAAAATAATGCAAATATATACACAAACTAAGATATATACAAGCTAATTTTTAAGATTTTTCAAATTTTTTTTTCTTTGGATTTTTGTATGATTTTAAATGCAAAATAAAGACATGTTTTTGGATTTTTTTCAAAATTTTCAAACTATGAAGATAGTTTCCCATCCCCCACATAGGAACATACATTGTCCTCAATGTATGAAATGGGATTATTACAAGAAAAGAAAGACATGTTTTTGGAGTTTTTGAATGATTTTCTAAAAGGAAAAGAACATGTTTTTGTATTTTTTAAATATTTTGAAAAATAAAAACTTGTTTTTGGGTTTTTGATTTTTGAGAAATATTATCAAAATGTACAAAATATATAATAAGGTTAGTTATGCAAATGAACTACTACTATGTGAAATGCATGAACTAATAAATATGATTAATACTAAATGCAAAGTGATGTATTACAAGTAATGCATGATCTACGTGAATGCAAGCTAAACTAAATGTGTCATTTTGGAGTCTCGTTGTGGCGGTAAAGGCTAAGAACCGGCCCTTCATGGGGGTACCGACCACAAAAAAGTCTAAACATGACACCTAATATGCAACTAAGTGAGGTACAATCTTAACCTCCCCAAACCATTCAAGGCATAGCCTCTAAGACTCAAAGGAGAATTAAGATAAAAAGAACTAAGATGCAATGCAAAGGTAAGTGAAAGAGTATATACAAACGGTGGTTATGGTGAGGACTCCACCAAACTCAATCAAGTAGCCGATTTTGTTGGAACGATTCTTCATTGACATTGTCCATGCCACTTAATGCTCTTAATAATCGATCAAAGGCTTAGGCGTAAGCTTCGAACAAGCACAAGTAAGGCTTTGTCCATTTCGATACAAAGTAGACCCATATCCAATCCAACTTGGCCACGACACTTAGGCCTTTGTGGTGCTTAATACCAATCAAGTCACAACCTTTGTCAATAAAAGGTAGAAAACACGACTCATGCTCTTTCGAGGGCTTAAAATTTCTCCTTTCACCTTCACAAGTTTCCATGACACACAAACCCCCTTCATGGGTTATAAAAGAAAAGTGAGGCAAAGGGTCTTCCTCATCGTTATTATAAACATCCCAAGTAGGGGGAGAAAGAGTAGTTGGCTCATAATTCGCTTCACATTTATCCTCACTAGAGATTGAGTCTTCAAAGAGGGAAAATTCATTCAAGTCCTCCATTTCTCCATTATCATTTAACTCCTCTTCCTTTGAAAAGGCATCATCAAAAAGGGAGGTTTCACTTGAATCTTTTATTTCACCACTCTCCATTGCCCCGGTATCATCAAACTCAATGGAAGAAAGGCTCATTGTCACACAAGAAAGAGGAGATGAAGGAGTCAAAACACTTTCTACACAATTAAGCATATACTCATCATCATCGTCACTATCATCCTCTATCAAAACTCCTCCCCAAAGGGAAACATAAGTCTTTCCCATATCATTTGTTGAGGGTGTATGGCAACAAGCAAGAGGAAATGTCTCATTGTCATCCATCTTGCCATTTTCCTCTCGTTCTTCATCAAGCTCTTGATCGGCTTGCAATTGAGCTAATTTACTAGCCAATATTCTCCCATGGGCTACAATTTCATTGAGAACCATGTCCCTTGCTTGGGCTTCTTCTTTCATTCGCATAAGTTGAAGGATTAAACTTTGCTCATCAAGTTCATGGTTGTCAACTTGTTGTGGGAAGAAGGGTGGTTGATTTTGTGGGTGGTTGTAAGTAGTTTGGAATTGTTGTTGTTGTGGAGGTTGGACATGAGGGATTTCATAAGGAGAGACATGGTAGTAGCTTGGGCTTTCATTATATGAGATATAAGATGGGAATATGTTATCTTGCTCAACAAACCCTCTACACTCATGGGAATCAGAGCCAAAAGCTTCACCTTGCCCATACTCTTCTTGTTGAAATCTTTGTGTCATTATTGAAGATTATGCAAACAAAAGAAAACTACAAACAAAGACACTAAATAAAAGGGTTAGAAATAACCTTGAGAAACAAAGTTCCTCAAGGCAAACAAGCACAACTAGAAAAGTCTAGAAAGCAAATCAAATACATCGCACCGTCCCCGGCAACGGCGCCATTTTGACACGCGTCGTTTCGATGTGTCAAACGATATTTATAACAAGACTTAGCACGGTGGCAAGTCAAGGTCGGTCCACAGGGACGGTGGGTATTCGATATGCAAAGTCTAGACTAGCAATGCTTAAGGGGTGTCACGATATAGAAGTGGATTTGAAACTAATCTAAGAACATTGAGTAAATGCAAATAAGTAAGAAAGTAAGACAAAACTAAGATAATCAAATAACAAGCAATAAAAGGAAAGTCTAGGATCGGTGGGTTCAAATGGGTAATTTGGGTTCTAGTGAGTCGGGTTCATAGTTAATGGGTAGTCAAACTTGGGCGCGGTGGATTGAGGCTCTCGATCTTACAATCCCTCCTATATACCGAACCAAGCTAGCTCTCGCGTACACAAGTTCGATATACCAACTATATGCAAATCCTAACATATTCCGAGGCTATCGATCTTACGGAAATGTATAATAAACATGAATCATGCAAGTTTGTCAAGCAAGCATTTCATCAAACATGTGGTATGCATAAGTTGGAAGAAAAATAATTAATCAACAAATCAACCCAACAAACAAAGATTAACCCTCATTAAAACCCATTATCCCCCACTAACCCTAGATTAATCACTACTCACTACTTAACATGAGGAATATGGAAGAATAAGATATAAAACTAAGACAAGACATAATGATAAGAAGGAAACAAAACATGTAATGAAATGACAAGATTAGCAAGTATATGAAAAGGGATTAAGAAGATATACCAACTAATTAAGGGAAAAGATGAACAATAAAAGAGGAAATCTTGAATAAAGGAGAAGACTTTGTCACCAATCTTCAAGTACAAAACCAAGAAATCCAATTACATGACTAGATCTAAAACTAGTTAAAGAGTAATTGAGAAAAGATTAAACTAATTAGGAGGACTAATCTAATCTAATCTAACTAATTTTGAGTCTAGGGTTTCGTGCCCTCTAATTACACAAGAGGATCTATTTATAGGTTTACAAAATGGAGGAAAGATGGGCTTCGAAAGACTAAGTGGGCTGAAAGAGTCACGACCGTGAAAGGTGTCTCACGACCGTGACAAGGGTTTCACGACCGTGAGATGCAAGTCACGGTCGTGAGATATGTGGCAGTAGCAGGTCCAAAATTCCCAACTAAGTCACGACCGTGAAACATGTTTCACGACCGCGAGCTGAGTTTCACGACCGCGAGCTGTTTCACGACCGCGAGCTGAGTTTCACGACCGTGAACTGTGTTTCACGACCGTGAGCTGTGTTTCACGACCGTGAACTGTGTTGCTCAAAGATCATCATTATTTGGAAGGAATCTCACGACCGTGAGATGTACTTCACGCCCGTGAAAGGCTTTCCTCCTTGTTCCCTTGATATAACTTTGTCAACTTCTCTCGGTTTAGCTCGCCTTGACTCGGGATGACTCGGGTACGCCAAGTAGGGCCCCCAATGGTATGTGGGGTCCCCTAGGACATGCCGTGGGCCCTCAGTGTGATGTACCTTCTCTTTTGTCGATCAAAATTGGGTAGAACTCGCCCCAAATGACGGTTTACCTACAAAAACACGATACAAGGGAGAAATATGCTAGAAGAAGGTAAAACACATAGAAACAATCTTAGGGAGCGTTAAAGGCAAGCAAAACGAGCCAAAAAGGGGTGGAAAAGTAGGGTGAAATGACACTATATCATAACCCTTACTCCACTTTCGTTCCATACTCATCTCTATTTCACACATCCTCAACATTCAACCTAATAACCACATAAAATACACATTTACGTCCCTGCACTTCCCATGTTGACCGAATAAGAGCTATAGGGGCAAAAGTGCGATTTTGGGACGTCTCTCAAATCGTTGCGGTAGCTCCCTATGACTCCTACCCGAGTTCATTTTATTAGACGCTCCTAAATCATTGGGTTCATTGGTTTAGATTCCAAAATTGTTCGCTTTGATACCACTTTGTAACACCACCATATTCCCACTTAAGTCCTTAGTTTCTACCCTTCTGTCATTCATTATTTTAAGGTCAAGTTAAATTTAAGTTTAGGGTTCACGTGTGTGCGTCGGGAGCGTCAAGGCTCTGATGCCAACTATCACAACCCTCGAAAATGCGGAAAAATAAATCAAGCACGACGCGTAAAGTATTCATGAAAGTACTAGAGCTTTAAAACTTTTACATGAAAGATAAAAAATTCGAGGAATCGTCAAGCAAACAAAAATAAATAATGTAACTACAAGAGGAGACATAGTCTTCAAAACAAAAAGAGTCTAGAAAACTAGAGTCTAAGCGTAAGGTAAAACATCGGAAGTCAACGCCCGCTAGCTCACACTGTCTCCACCCGAAAAGTACCAACTAGCACTTGTTCATTCATTAAACATGAATGTCACAGTCAGTGGGGAGTAACTTGGGGTTCTCCTAGTCATATCACATTAAAATGTACATAACCAAAGCATATAAACATACATCATTATCATCAAATATGACCAATATCGTCATCATACATAAACAGTATCATCATCATATAAAAACAATATCATCATCATATATAAACAATATCATCATCATATATAAACAATATCATCATCATATATAAACAATATCATATAACCAAGACTTAGGGAAGACTCACTTTGGCAACGATATCGCTACTAACGGTTTGCATCTCACCGTTAGTGACCATATAGTCGAAGAGGTAGGGGACACGACTCACAAGAAGGCACAAGACATTTAAACATTCACTTAAAAATAAACCAACCATCATGATTATGCAAAGACACTCTCACAGGTAAATGACACGCACTAGCATCTATACTTTGCAAGAATGAACACAAAGTCCACAAGATAAACATTTCCCTGAACCGTATACGATAAACATTTTGTATACTAAAAACTCATTTCCTTTCGGTAGGATGATGATAATATAATACGGTCATAGTCTAAACCTGGCCAGACTCTCGAGACAAGACGTGTACCCGATTTCATGGCTAGACTTGTCGTGAGTCTTCAAATTAATAATTGTATCCACTACTAACTCTAACAATAGCAAGTATAAGTAGGGGTCTAAGTCTAACAAACTAAATTTTTAAGAGATTGTAGTAAAATCAAATTCTAAAAAGATCTTGGGTCTTACAATTTCCACAAATGAGTTAGGTTTGATCATTGAGCCTCTTAGACTCTAATTACTCTTAAATACTTTATTGTGAAAATATAAATTTCTACTTCTCTATACTTTTAGTTATTCACTGCGAAAAGCGCACATAAACAATCCTTATGATGATGACAATCTAGTCCAAGCTTATCTAAATTCAATCATGCCATAGATTATAACTACAGAAGCCAACAAAGATGAACAAATGCATACACAAGCTACACTTTAATTCATATGATTTATATTCTCCTACAATTCAACAACGATGAAAAGAATACAAATTGAATAACTATAGTTGCTACCAATGTATAGGCAATTGAACAAAAGATTCAAATTACTAAACTAGCAATAGATTAGAGATAAGACAAACTAGGTGATCAAACTAGCAAGAACTACCAATAATCTTAACAATGAATTGAGAATAAAAATCAATATTCAAGAGATAATAATAAAGAATAAAATAGTCTTACAAAACATTAGTTCATTGCTTCAATAGCTTGACCCAAGATGAGGAAGTTAGCCTTCCATACAAAAAGTAAACAAACTATAAACTAGAACTTGTTTTGATGTTTCTAATGATTTAAAGGTGCATGAAGTGTGTGTAATTTGATCAATACCATCTTCTTATATAAGTCTTCAAAGAGCATCTTGATAATGCCTCATAAAGTGTGAGCAAAATTGCCAAATTAAAGAAGAATTAGAAGAGTCGGCGGAATCCATTGCTGAGCCGCGCCCCGCGGCTTTTTGCTAGTGAAACAGCCACATTTGCCGCCCCTAGCGGCCCTTTGCCGCGCCCCGCGGCTTTCTTATGCGACGCTTCCTCTTCTTCACTTGTTTCCGCGCTTTGACCTTGATCTTTGGGCTTTGACTTGTCTTTAATCCACAATCTTTTAACTCTTATTAACCCTTTATTTGGCATGAATTTAGTCTAAGACATAAGTGTAAAAATGTCCAAGTCACTTCCCAAAATCGGAATGCGATTCTCGAACATGACACTTACACATTAATCCGAAATTGCATAGAAATTTATCCAAACAATGCAACTACTACCAAAATGCATCAATGATCTAAAATAACTATATATAACATATACCAAGGCTAAAGTAGCTAAGAATAGGGTTCGTAAAGCCGATATATAACCGTCACATCATTTGACATGCTATAAACATTTCGCATCCAAGACTCGATCAACCCAATGGACGTCGATTACCCCAAATTCGGCTAAACTACGCGAAAAAGGCTGAAAGAGCACAAGCACTATCTTCCTACTAAACTACGCGGAAGATAAGATCAAGAATGAAAAATCAAGTACGCTACATGCAATGACACCACCTCGCAAGGATACAACATTTGACGGTCGAATCGATCAACGCATTGCGTTAGTCTCCCAACAACGTCGTCATATCCCCACTAACAACAATAGAATGTACCTTTATCGCTCAGACATAAACTCTAATGAATATAAGGGTACAAACGTGAAATGAGATCTCAATATCATCCAACAACCAAGAGTCAACGACTACCCAAGGCATAAATGACTTAAATGAGTTAAATATCCAAAACTGTCACTAAGCAACGTATAAATCATGTGAGGCACAATATTGTCCCTATATAAGTATAAAAGCTCATTCCATAAGATTATAACAGAAACTAACCGTAGGAACCGTCTCTTGTGAAGTCATGTGAAAAAGAGGAGAAAAATTTTTATAGGGGGTCCCATGCCGGTCAGACAACCGGCGGCCGGCTGGCTAGCTGCGCGACCAAGGCAATTCACAAAAGAATCCAAAACAATATACAGGGGCTCCCAGCCGGTGGGATGACCGGCGGCCGGTCGGCCGGCTGGGGCATTCATCTTGACTTTAAAACTCAACTAAACTACATGGGGCTCCCAGCCGGTTGGCTGACCGGCGGCCGGTTGGCCGGCTGGGACATACCCTTCATCCCAAATCCACAATTTAAAAACATAAGGTTACAGAAGGCTCCTAGCCGGTCAGCAGACCAGCGGCCGGTCAGCCGGCTGAGGGTTTCTGTACTACGAATTTTACCTAAACTTCAAGATTAGACCAAACAAATTCATACCCATTTATAATTACCAACATAAACCATCATGCTTCACCATTTAACACATCATAACATTCCATATGACATTAAAAGCATAATTAAACTCTCATTTACGACTTAAATACAAGTTTAAGTAACAAGAAGGTAATTTATCATCAACACCGCCAAATTTCCACCAAATTGAGACATATAAGATGCAATCCAACAATTAAATATATTGTAGTCAAAGGTCTCTATTAGTATCTACACAAGAACTCATATTTCACATGATAACTAGCCTAAAACACATAGAAAAGCACATAAAATGTGATACCGATTAACCCGTCAACATTACCTCGTTTCTTCAATCTTCAAACTCTTCTTCTATGAGAAAATAGTCCTTGTCGGGATCCACTAACTCTCCTCCTACATGGAAAACCAAACTTCGAGATAAACTCAAGCTTTAAGAAAAAGATGAGAATTTGAAGTGTTACAAATACTAGTCTTTCTTACCTTAAAAGAAAGAGAATGAGAAAAGAGGAAGAATGAAACAAGAATCAAAAGATTTGGCTAAGTATTGAGGGAGTTATGGTGGTTTTAAGTTATGATGGATTTATGTGTTTCAATGGGAGTTTAGGTCTTGGTGAGGGAGATGAAGAGGGTGAATGCTGCTGAAAAGTGGGAGAGAAAAGAGTTAATGGGTTTAGTTTTGATGGATAAGGGAAGATAGAAGGCCCAACCTTCATTTTGGCACTTTACCCACATAAATTTCCGAGTGGAACCCCAATATGAGCTTGGAAATGAAATAAAGGACACGGATTTAACCAAATAATTTAAATCCTAATCTAAAACTAAAATTAAGACTAACTAATAATAAAAAAAATATCACTCGTATTAAATTCTAATTACTAAAGTTGTGGGTGCTACACCGGATATCTGGTATTCGGTTTTGACTTATTTTCTATCAATTTTGTTTTCAGTACGACTTGTTGGACTTAATCCTATTACCGCAAGTTTATTTCCTTTCCACCACAGTTCTACCTCAGATACTGACGCCGCCTCCCTAACCATGGATGGAACCCGCCACTTTCACCCTTAATTCGAGATCCGAGTGACCCTAGTTTCAAGGACGAAGGGGGATTGGGAATAGCGAAAACGGTGGCGGCAAAGGCATAAGCAATGACGCTCGTGAAAGGTGTAAATTTGGTTGGTCGATCTAGTTGTCGAGGTGGTTCTGAGTATGAGTGAGTAGATCTATAGGTATGGTGAGTTGAGTGAGTTCGCGTGATGTGGAATGGTCGACTAGTGGTAAGGAATGGCGGGGTCAAGTGATCTTGCAGAGTGATAAAGTTGGTAGGTTGGTCTAGTGACGAGCTAAAAACCGGTGTCGTTAAAACCGATAATTATCAAGACCAAATAAATACTTGTAAAGCCTAAATAAACACAAAACTATCCAAATAAAAGGTAGTCAAGGGTAAGTCAAGGGTCGAATTCAAGGGAAAGTTAAATGAAATTAAGCTAACTAACAAACTCTTGATAAAAATAAACTTGTTGCAAACTAAACACTAATTAAGACTCTAATTACTAAACAAATCACTTTACTACTAATCACAAACTATGGGTAATTACAATGACAAAACAAGTAGTAGAGATAAATAGAGAAATTGATTGAATTTGTGACATGAGGAAATCAAGAACAAGAATTTTCTAGTCTAAGAAATAACACAAACACCTTGTATGCAAGATATCAAATATGAGAAAAATACTTAGTGTAATTCTCCCAAGATTTGACTCCTTTATACTCCTCTCTTCATCTATCTAATACTACCTCCTAATAAAATAGTCAATATGAATTAAAACACCCAAGATTAAGCAACTCAATAAATGTTTATTAAGACACAAGCACAACCAAAGGAGCAAGCTTTAAGAACTAAACCAAAGGATTAAGCTAGAATCATGCAACATAACACTAAACTATGTTATAATACACAACAAACACTTTTCTACCTAAAAGACTCCAACTTTAAACCAAAGTTGCAATCTTTCAAATTCATTTCACACATTCAAGGATAGGGTTAAGGATGGCAGTGGGTCCAAGACCCGACCCAAACCCGCCGGGTCGGACCCTAATGGGTCGGGTATGGGTCTTAATTTTCAAGACCCGAACGGGTAAGGGTCGGGTATGGGTCGTGGATAATATTTTAGGGTCCGGGTTTGTTTTGTAGGACCCGGACCCGACCCGTAGACCCGTATAATTTAAAAAAAAAAAAAAAAAAAAAAAACCCTAAATCTATCAACAAACACAGCAGCCACACAATTCACAATTCAAAATACACGAAGTCACAAAGACACAAACACATTACACAACAACACAAGCCCATTCTCACAACTCTAACCCTAAATCCCCAACTACTCACCTACCTCTAATCTAACCTGACGACGGCCGCCGCCAACGGACGACGACGGACGACGGACAACGACAACGACGCAAAAGTAGCAGCAACCACAGCAAGTTCGTCTTTTTGGTAAATCTCTCATTTTTTACGGTTGATGTTATAATTTGTTCGTCTTTTTGGTAAATCTCTCATTTTTTACGGTTGATGTTATAATTTGTGAAGTTGATATTTGTGAAATTTGTGAAGTTATAATTTGTGAAGTTGGTGTTATAATTTTTTACAGCAGCAAATATTTGTGAAGTTAATGTTTTAATTTGGATATGTATTTGTGGACTAATTCGATTTCTTATGCATCAACATTGATCCTGCATTCCTGTTAGTATTGGAAAATTCATGCTACCTTAAAATTATGATTTCCTATTAGTATTCTGATTTGGAGAGCATTGAGTTGTTTTTTCATTCAAATAATTACCACTTTGGTGTTTTTTCATTCAAACAGCAGCAAGTTCGTCTTGGAAAATTATGTTTTTTCATTCAAACAGCAGCAAGTTCGTCTTTAAATAAGATACTAATCTGAATTTTCTTATTATTGATTTAATTTCAGCACCTTCTTCTGCAATTTAAACTTACATCAGTTGAATGTTCACTGTATCTTTAAATTAATTTTACTGATTTGTTTTCTCATAATAGTTGTGCTTTTCCCTAGCAACATTTTATTAACTGTGCTGCTAGTCTGCTACATATCGGAGCGTATTCATTTTAGCTGCATAATGATGTTTAGATGAGCACGCCACGACCCACATGCTGGGGAAATAGTTTGCATCCTGATACACCACTGTTTCACACCTTAGACAAATACTCCGTTAATCATCACATATTTTCACTGTTAATGCTTCCGAAACTATTGACACTACTCTTTTGAAATCGTACTTTGGTGACCGACTATGTAATGTGCACAATTCAATTAAAAAGCTAATGGTTTTAAGAAAATACATAACTTACATAAAATGCTAGGTAAATTTTCACATAATTTTATGAAAGCCTACTATATTAATTGGTGACCGACTATGTAATGTGGCACAATTCAATCAAAGTTTGAACTTAAGTTGATGGGAATGTTTGCTTGGTGTATCTATTATATTGTTTGTTATCTCTCAACTCTAAATGTTGTAAACTTGTATTTCTTTAGATGGATGATGAAGAATCAAATTGTGTTCAATCAAAGCATGTGTTGTATGATATTGATGAGGAAGGTACTGATGAGGAAGAAGGTTTTGTTGATGGTATTCCTCATCAAAGTAACATTCCTTCGAGCACACATGATACACCTACCAATAACCAAGTTTCCAATAAGAAGCTAACTTCGGAAGCTTGGATTTACTTTGACAAAGTGGAGGTGGGTGAAATTATAAAGGCTAGGTGCAAGAAATGTAGCAAACATCTTTCTACCGGTGGCAATAGTGGTACTTCTCATCTTGTCAAGCATGGTAAGACTACTTGTCCAATGAGGCATTTAGGGAGTCATGTGGGTCAAAAAAAACTAAGAGTGCAAACTAACTTGGATGGGTCTAATACTTTGGAACTTAAAGAAAAATACAAAGAGTTTGATCAAGAAATATCTAGGTCTAAGTTGGTCAATATGGTAGTGATACATGAGTACCCTTTGTCAATTGTTGATCATTATTGGTTTAGGGATTTTATTAAGAGTCTCAATCCCTCTTTTAAGATGGTTTCTATAAATACATTGAAAACTAATATTTTGAAGTTATACAATGATGATAAGCTCTCGCTTAAGCAATTGTTGGGGTTTAATGAGAGTAGAATCGCGGTAACAACTGACATGTGGACATCTTCTAATCAAAAGAAGGGTTACATGGTTGTGACCTCGCATTTCATTGATCGAAATTGGGTGTTACGGAATAGAACATTGAGGTTTTGTTTTGTACCATGTCCACATACAAAAGGTGTTCTTGCTAAGGTGTTAATGGATTGTTTGTCCCAATATTGTTTAGAGAGCAAGATTTCCTCGGTTGTAGTTGATAATTGTAGCACTAATGATGCTATGATGAAAATACTACTCAAAAATTTTGAGAGTAAGTGTCTTATCTTGAAAGGTAGTTTTTTGCATTTAAGATGTAGTGCACACATCTTAAATTTGATAGTGAAAGATGGTTTAAATGTTATTGAATCGGGAATTGTGAAAGTGAGGAATTGTGTTTCCTTTTGGATGTCTACCCCGAAAAGAATTGAAAAGTTTGAGGAGGCTTGTCGTTTTTTTTGGTAAAACAAATATTACAAGATTGGTACTTGATTGCAAAACTAGGTGGAATTCAACCTTTTATATGCTTCAATCCGCCTTGCCATATAAAGATGTATTTGTTAGGCTAAAACGTCTAAATACAAGGTTAAAGTTTGATGTTCCTTCTAGTGAAGATTGGATTTTGGCTAGCTTAGTTTGTGAAAAGTTGGATATATTTGATAATGCTACTAAAGTGTTTTCGGGTAGACATTATCCTACTTCTAACTTATTCTTTCGAAAAGCATGTGAAATTAAGCTTGCTTTAATAAGTTGGTTGGAGGATGATGTTGAAATTATAAAAGAAATGGCTAAAGGAATGATTGAAAAATTTGATAAATATTGGGAGCATATTAATGGTCTTCTAGCCATTGCCGCCATTTTGGATCCTAGAAATAAAATGGATTGTGTTTCATTCTATTTTAAGATACTTTATGCTGATGAAGTTGGGGAGAAAGAAGTGGAGAGGGTGAGACATTTATTGGATGAACTTGTAATGGAGTATCAAAAGCATAGTGAAGGGAGTAGTAAAGAAAATAGTTCACAAGTAAGTGGAAAAAGAAAACATTTGAGCTCACATGTAGTTCATCAAGATGCATATGCTAGGGAGAAGGAGACCATAACTAGGAAGGTGATTGTTAAGGGTGAAGTGGAACACTACTTGGAAGGTCAACCGGAAAGAGAAGATGAGAGTTTTGATGTCCTTAGTTGGTGGAAAATTGATCGTAGATACCCTACCTTGCGAACTATTGCTAAGGATATTCTTGCCATTCCAATATCTAGTGTAGCTTCGGAAAGTGCTTTTAGCATGGGAGGGCGAGTTGTGAGTGCTCATCGTTCTAGACTTCATGCAAATACCGTTGAAGCATTAATGTGCTTACAAAATTGGAAAATGCAAGATTTTCAAGGTAACATTAATAGTACTAGTTTGCATAATTATTAAGTAAATCAAAAGTTGTCAATTGTTGTCTTCTTGTTTACTATATATTTGTATAATTATTTTTTATAGGTGACATGGAAGGTACTAGTTCTTGTTCTACCATCAACGAGGACTCGGAAGTTGACGGAGACATTATTGATATTATAGATATGGTATTAACTTGTGTCTTCTTTATTTTTTAATTTTTAGTGTCTTTTTTTCTCATTACTAGTACTAATACTTTCTTTTTATCATTTTTTAGGATGTTGATGATATTCCAATTGACGATATGGAAGAGGAGGAGCTATATGATATGCCATGTATTGTTTAAGGATTATGTTAGAAAATTTCTTTGTGTTTGGTATTTGTAAGAAACTAAGGATTTTGTGAAGACTTTGTATTTCATTTGCGGTTTTGTAAACAATTTGAATGACTCTTTTGGACTTATGGTGTAATTTGAATGGCTACTAAGTGTGAAGTTTAAATTGTCAAAAAAATAAAATTACGGGTGCTTTCTCAACTAGACCCGCGGGTAGACTCGACCCGGACCCGAACCCGTTGGGTATGGGTATGGGTCCAATTATTTTGGACCCTTTAGGGTACGGGTCGGGTATGGGTCCAAGGTACGGGACACGGGTCCGGGTCCGGGTCCTACTGGACCCGACCCGGACCCGACCCGTTGCCATCCCTAGATAGGGTAACTAATCCTACCTAGAATAAGCATTCATTAAGCAAATAAAATGTAATGCTAGTTAAACTAAACATTCATCTACTCAACACAAGAATTTATCACAAGAAAAGAGTATTAGATGAAAGAGAGATGGATTACAAAGTCATATAATGCTAAAGTTGTGCACTTGTTCAAATTACACCAAGTTGAAGGATAAGTCTTCCATAATCTTATAACCAAAAGATTAAAAACACAAATACTACAACTTCTAAAATGAAAGAGTAAAAAAAATGAAAGTATGAGATTCAAGTCCAAGAATGAGATATTGTGAGATATGGTAAAATGATAGATGGTACCCTAAATGAGTGATAAATGTTGAGTATTTATACATTTCAAATTGACACAAAAGTGAGCCTTCAAAATAATAGAATAGAGCATTTTTTAGTCCGCGGAAACAACGAAAAACGCAGGCTAGCTCGGCAACACCTTTTTGCGAAGGTCATATCTCCCTCATTTCTCGGTCGTTTGAGGCTTGCAACCTACCGTTGGAAAGCTAAGAGAAGAAGCTATCACCTCCACTTGGCCTTGCATCGATAAGAGGTCTAGAACCTAAGATATGCCTGTTTTAAGTTGACCCTTGCAAAACCGAATTTTCAAATCTTCATTTTGGCTCTTGTTTGTGCATGTCAAGGCTTCAAACCTTTTTTTTTTTTTTCCTTGACTTTACACTTGTTTTCTTGCCTTGCCTTTAACTATCCTTCTTTTCCTTGGTTTAGTAGATATGGAAACCGAGTTTCCATTTGCAAAGTACAACCAAAAGTCGTAATTACAAAGTTACAAGTGCAATTCAAGTTTAACCCCAAAATTACAACCAAAATTTCCAACCGACATATTACATAAAACTCCAATTAAAACCTGGTATTAAGCATGTTCATTACGATAAGATTAACCTATTAACCTGACAGAATTTGACTCTATCATCTAGTCACTAGTGGTGGGCATGAGAAATTGAGGACACATACTGGATGTTGGGGCAAGGAAGCGAAAAGTGGGGGAGAGGGTCCTTTAGTTTTCTCTCTTGTAAATAATTTTAATTTTATATTAAAAGTCAAATTGTATCGGAAACCGTTTATTCGGTAACAAATTTTAATTATACGTATCCGATACGGTATTTACTAAAACCGTATCGTATATATGGAATTTTGTATCGGATATACGTCAGTGCGTATAAATGAAACCGTATACCGTATTGGATACGGATAATAAAGTTGTATCGTATATATTTTTAAAATCCAAGACGCCATTTAAACCACTGAATTTAATTTGTTATCACTGTAAACACAAACTAACAAGTAAATATAATTTCAAAATAAGAATAACAAAATCTTTACAGAAACAATACATTCTCAACACGGCAATATACAAGTGTCATAGAAATATAGAAAGCTACACTTAAACCCGGTTTTAGAATCAGATTGCTTTTTGCTCTGTTCCCTTTCACGGATTATGGAAATTAACGGGTTTGTATGCAATTTACTAACCGGGTTACGAAACATCGTCGACGTTTTATAAAACATCGTCGACGTTTTTCATAAAAAAGACCGTCACTACCCTTTTCACTCCTTCCTCTCTCTAACTTCAATTAACCCTCCTCTCCCTCTCCCGTACAACCACCACGACCCCACCACGACCCCACCACGACCCGGCCACCACCACCACGACCCTCCACTGCCGCCATCTTCCACCACCAGTAGCCACACCACCACCGTAGCCACCACCGGAATTGAAGTAAGGTAAGTTTTTATTTTCTTTTTATTTTTGAAATCGTTTTTACATTGAAATATGTTTAATTGATTTGAATTTGGTGGTTTATATGTTTAAATGTTATGAATTTGTTTATGTATATATGTTTAAGATTGATTTGCATTTGTGAAATTTGGATTAAAGTTGTTGAATACGGTTTTTTGATTTATGTTGAAGACGGTTTTTTAGTTGATTTTGTATGTTGGAAATGCAATATGGCGAAATTTGTGGAAGTAGTGAAAGAGGATTATAGATTTTAGTTGTCGGAAGACGGTTTTTGTTGGTGGTATTGAAAAAAGACGAGAAATTGGACGTTGGTCACTAGGACCAACGTCTGGGCTGGACGTTGGTCACTAGCACCAACGTCTGGGCTGGACGTTGGTGTTGATGACCAACGTCCAGGGTAGACGTTGGTCATCAACACCAACGTCCAGCCCAGACGTTGGTGCTAGTGACCAACGTCCAGCCCAGACGTTGGTCCTAGTGACCAACGTCCAATTTGCCTTCGATTTTCTGTTATTGCGTTGTTTTCGATGGTTTTGAATGTTGACGATGATTATTATCATATATAATTTAATTCGTGTAAAATTATAATCGGTTTATATGTTTATTATTATCAAATATGTTTATATGTTTACTATGGTTTTGAATGTTGACGATGATTTATATCATATCCGTGTAAAATGATTATTATCATATATGTTTTTATATTTTTATCATATGACGTTTTACTAAAATTATATTTTTATGATACGTTTTATTTTCGTTATTTGAAATGTTGTTCGTAATGAGTTTATTTTTTTTAGTCGATTGTCTATAATGTTGTATTATTTTATATGCAGATGGATAAAGAAAAAAACATTATGGTGGTCCCTGATCGTACGAAAGGCCTAAAAGTGATGTCATCTAAGCGGCGCTTACCCGGTGTGCGTCAAGCCGGAGTTGTCTTTCGTCCTACTCAGTCAGAGGGTACGGACGTTTCCCCTACGCCCCCGCCTGCTGTGAGCGAGACAGTTTTTCCGTCAGTTTTTTATAGGTTAGGGGCCGTTGATGATGGTAATGTTGACGGCGGTTCAGGATCTGAGTCGGAGGAGGCGGCAGAGCAGCCCGATGACGAGTGTTTTGTAGAGAACCAGGTAGCTGAACCAACAGGTAAGAAGATGGTACAGGTTGGTAGAGGACGATATGTGCCGGTTAGTCAGGGTTCATCTAGCACGGGGAGGAAGAAGACGAAGAGGGATTTGTCTTGGCGTCTTAGTGGCGTGGTTGAGGGAGGACCGGTTCACCTCAACGTCTTACGTAGTTTTGGTGGGCACGTGGCTTTTAAGAGTTGGACGGAGGCCAAGCCGGCGAGAACGTGGCTCAAGTGTTACGAGAGGCCCGGTTGTATGGAGGCTATGAACGGGATGAAGGTGTCGGAGCTGGTTGCCCGGAGAGTTAGTGAGAGTGGGCTTGGTGTTTTGATGAGTTGTGTGACCACCGGCATAGATTAAAATCTATGTAGTGCATTTGTAGAGAGGTGGCAGCCGGATACTAACAGTTTCCATATGCCTTTTGGAGAGATCACTATCTTATTACATGATGTTCAGCGTATTCTAGGGATAAAGGTGAGTGGCGTTAGGGTTTTTGTGGAGGGTATGGTGGAGCAGGAGGAGGGTAGCACGAGGGATGATGTAGGCTTGAGGGAGAAGATGGCTACTTTATTTGGGCTGGCTTTTCAGGATGTCGAGCCACCATATTATAGGAGTGGTGGGTTGTCGACCCAGAAGTTGAGGGAGGTTGCGGAGACGGGTCGCCATGATGAGTCGCTGAGGGCCTACTTGATGTTGTTGGTTGGACAGACATTGTTCACGGACAAGTCTAGTGATAGGGTAGTGGCCCGGATGCTTCATTTGTTTGATGACTTGGATAGTTTTGGTGAGTATGCCTGGGGGGCTGCGACATTGGCGTACTTGTACCGTCAGTTGGGTATGGCGTCGCGGAGAGATGCTCGTGGGCTTAGCGATTGTTTGCCGTTGCTCCAGGCTTGGATATATGAGTATTTTCCCCATTTCCGACCTCATGCAGGATACTATGTTGAGGGTAGACCATTGATGGAGGCTTGGTCACGGGTTCCTAGGTTTAAGGGGGAGGAGAAGATTCTAGATGAGCACCGTCAGAGGCTAGACGGGCTTAGGGCGGAGCATATTCGTTGGACCCCTTACGGTGTTGGTTCACATCGCTCTTGTAGGACATCGCTTTATTCGGGGTTGATTAGATTTCTTGATGTAGTAGAGCCATATCAGCCTGACCGTTTTTTGCGTCAGTTTGGGTATGTCCAGCCTATCCCGACCGCTATGATTACTCCAGCTGTTGAGCATCGCCCGCCTTCACCGAAGTCGGGTTATAGGTTGTATTATGGGGAGTATCCTGATTCGGAGTGGGGGCTCCCAGAGGCTCGGATTGTTTTGAGAGACCGTTCACACCCGGTCGTGATGCCGTTTGACACGGGCGATCGTTACATGACATGGTACACGAAGTCCTCCCACCCGTATTTCTTTCCTCCTGGCCGTCGTACCAAGTTTTCTACGGTGCCTCTTTTGGATGAGCCGGAGTTCGGCAGAGCTCTTGCATGGAGGTTCTCACTTATCTACAGACAGCCTACTCAGCAGGCGATGACATCGTGTGTTCAGCGGTTGGTTACAGATATGGCCGACTACTTCAGGAACCCGGAGGACGACGACGACGATGATGTAGGACATGACGACGTTTGATTATTTAGTTATGTTTTATTTGTTGTATTGTGTTTCTACGGATTATTTTAGATTATTTTATGTTTGAATTATGTAATGGTACTTTTATTTTTATTATTATTAGTTTATGTTTTGAATTATGTAATGGCCACAACATGACTATCCTACCCTAGCATTTCCTCTATATAAACCCTTTACCTAACAAATTATTTCCACACAACTCACTATCTTCTCTCTACTCTTAAAATATATTACATCTACTATCCTATACTTTAATCATGGTGATTACTAACATACAACTAGTGAATTATTATCAAAATAAAATTAACGAGATAGTTAACGAGTTTCCCTTACTATTCGACCGCCTAATGATTGTGTTGAATAATCATGTACTTAATAATTTCATAAGTCGTGGCAATCCTCCTCTATCATCGCTTCAACTAATGCATGGACCTATTTACGGTCTCAACAACCCTTCCATTCATCCTATGAACGTAACTGAAGGTATCATTACTTATAATCTATTGTCTAATTTTTCTAATCAATAAAGTTTGTGACATTATTAACCAGATTAATTTTTAAATCCAGAAAATGTCATCCTGAAGCGAAATGAGTGGGAGAAAGTGAGGTTGGAGATAGTTGAACTGTTCAAGAGGTGTTTAACAGTTGTCCCATATAGGACCTTACACTCTCTATGTGAAGGGGACGGCCGGATGTTCGTGGGGCCATTTCAGAGTCTTAAAACCTATGAAATGTATGTAACTTACATAGAGGAGGAGTTTTATAGGCCTAATGGTTCTTCATCCGAAGGATATTCAACTGATTAAGTGTTAATGAAATATATTTAACGCTGATTAATTGTTTGTTCTGCACTTGATCGTTGTAATATTTATCAGTTTTTAATTAATGAATAAAGTCGTCAGTTGAGTTGTCACATCATGCTCAGAACTTTATTAAATTCGTCAGTTGAGTAGTCACATTTTGCTCAGAACTTTATTAAAGTCGTCAGTTGAGTTGTCACATCATGCTCAGAACTTTATTAAATTCGTCAGTTGAGTAGTCACATTATGCTCAGAACTTTATTAAAGTCGTCAGTTGAGTTGTCATCCACAGATTACTCCACTGATTAGTCTTACTAAAACCGACTGCATGTGTTTGATGAAAAATTGTGGTGATGATGATTTGGTTTGCAGCATGGGTATTTTAATCGTTTCTTCTATGTAATGTAATTTTAAGACTTTAACTTATGTGACCTTGATTCGAGTATTGTCAATTTTATTTAATCAAAAATAAATTGAGATAAAAGAAGAAAAAATAATACATAAATATCCATCAATTACACAAGTACAACAATCAAGACTTATCCCTTCTTGTGCGACGCACTCTAGGTGTCGTTCCCATACATGTGTGCCAGTTTTCGAAATTTGTCTTGTACAAATCTTCATAGTGTGCAACATTTTGTTCTCTATACCCCGCCCAAGTCATCTCTATTGGAGGCATTGGAACTTCTTGAGGTGGTCCACTACAATGCAACCGCATCCAATGTTGGTGGTGATTTAAAATCCACAAAACACCATATGGGACCGGACTTTGAGGACAACTTCTTAAAGGCAAAAATGTACTACATTGCCATGTACTCGGACTAGACGGGGCCTTACCTATGACACAAATTGCCCAGTTAAACAACGATGCGAAAACATACAGATGAACGTCATGCATCCAATGTTCTTGACCACAACCGGTGTTGTTGGAAAATTCAATGCGCCTCAAAGTGTTGTCAAACATAGTAAAACCATTATTTGTGACGTAGGTCGCATCAAAATAATCCTTGTACACCTCAAAACCCCTAATCTCTCGAGCACACCATTCTCGCATCACTAGATGGCCAGTTTCTCGACCCCGGGCAGCATGAGACAATACTCGAAAACCACAATGACCATCATCACCTACATCCACCCAACCATAAAAAAAACACCACAACTCCTCCGGGACCCCCCATCTTTTATTCCAGCTTGACAAAGGACCCCTAGTGTAAGCCAATTCCAAAGGTGCACCGACCCTCACCTCATCAAAATCACCAACTGTTGTTTGTTGAGTGGTCGTCGATCCATCTGAACCAGGTGTCCCAAACTTCCTCTTTACATGTTCAAAAAATGACTTGTTCCTAGTAGTAGATCCTCTTGGTCGACCCTTGGGGTTTTCTCTAACAGGGGGTGGCAATACGTACTCGTCTTCCGGATGAAGAAAGGTGCGCATCTTCTCAATAAAAGATCTCTTACTTGCCGGATCACTACTCCTCATTTCATTGACGAGCTCTTCAAAGGCATCATTATCGTTTTTCGGCATTGTGTCATCATTGCCATACTCCAATGTCCTCCAAAATGAATGAACTTGATCAAGGTGAACTCTCTCATCATTGTTTTTCAAACCAACCAAGAGACAAGCACAAGGTAAGCCATGAGTAGTTCTTAAAGCACAACCGCATCCATTAACCAACCCGATCCCTAACTCAATTCCCCTCTTAGTTTCATTTTCCATAATCCCGATGGCTTTTAAGGACACCTTTCCTTTCAACAAAGAAAACAAATGAGATGTATGACGAGGTTTACTTCTTGACTCCTCGAGCTCTTTTCTTCTTTTGGAGTGTTGTCCTTCAAGCATAGAATGAATACGGGACCACATAGTATCAAGGGTTAGGCTAGAACTTTTCAACCAAGCCTTCAAAAGAGAATGAGAGGACTCCACCCGGGAAGTAGCCGTGTTTCCAAGATGGAAATACCGGTTCGTGTAGCATAACATGAACCCTGTTGAGTACGGGCCCCATGTTTTTGCCGCATAAGTCGCCACTACCATCCAATTTTTACAAAAGGCGGCCCAACGCAACTCGTACTCTTCCTTTGTAGTAGCATTTATCACTCCATTCCAACCATGCTCTTCATTGCACATGATTTGCTTTGTGCGCTGATGATCATTATTTATTTACATATTTTATGCTTCCCCTAGTCGCATTTAACTCGATTTACCGTCTTTCCTTTCTTATTTCTATGCTATTTTAGCTAGAATATCGATTCTGCCGTTCTATTATGTTTTAATGCAGATTGGAGGCATTTGGAGCTTTTTGAGTAGATATGAAGCATGGCGGAGTCGGATCGTAGAAGGTTAGGCATGGGAATCGAGAACGAAAGAGAAGAAATGAAGAAAATCAAAGAAACGAGCCAAAAGAAGGGATGCTCGATCGAGCAGACTATATTGCTCGATCGAGTCCGTCTGAAGGTTGCTCGATCTAGCAACATACCTTGCTCGATCGAGCAACCTTGTTTTTCGACGACTTTTTCCTATTTTCCTAAACTTTAACCTAATTAATTAGATTTTTGTATTATAAAAGGAAAGCTTGTCTTTCATGCTTTTCTATGCTTTTTAATGCTTTATTGCTTTAAATTAGAAAACCTAATTTAGTTTGCTTGCCTCTGGATTTTATTTATCAAAGACGATTGTCTTTAGTTCAACTTGTAATCGGTATTCTTCAATCTTTCTTAGTTATTTATTTAATTACCTTCTTGTTCTTTATTGTTCTTTGTTAATCTTTTCATAATTGTTAATCATGTTTACTTTAATTATTATTGTTGTTGTTTATATCGTTATGAGTAGCTAAATTCCTTTCTAGGGTTGAAAGGGGATCTAGGATTGTTAGAAGGGGTAGATTAATTACTTGAATTGCAATTGCATGGTTATCGTTTGATTATCGTTTTAATCTAGTTGTTTGATTACTAGCCATGATTAATTAACTAGTCTCGCGAATTAGGATTGACACCGACCGGGTTAAGACTAAGATAGGCTACGATAATTGAATAGAACTCGTTTAATGATAGCGATCGCATGTTAGTCATAGATCTAAAGGGCATAATTGAATCGACCGATCTTGTGACCTTAGATAACTTTATTGCATGATAGTTTATTACTCCCTTACCCCTGAACAATAATCCTAGTGAACCTGAGACCCTAGACTTTTAATCTCATTGCTTTCAACTTTTTATTATTTGTTGTTATTATTATTAGTTGTTACTGTTATTGTTATTATTTATTGTTATTGTTGATTGCTTTTAGTTTAGAACTCAAAATCAAAACCCCTAATTGTTACTTTAGAGACAAACATAGTTTAAGAGATTAGAATACTACCGCCTTCCTGTGGATTCGATACCTTGCTTACCGCTGACTATTAGTTAGTTGTGAATTAGGTTTTACTTTGATTAAGGAGACGCGACTTTACCATTATCAAATTTGGCGTCGTTGCCGGGGAGGCAACAGTTTTCTGTTTTTTTCTACTTAGTTTGTCTTTTTCGTCTCAAGGAACCTAAGTTTCTTGAGACCGTTCTCATCCTTTTCTTTAGTTTTTGTTTATGCCCAGGTGTTCTAGGTCCGTTCTCGTGCCCTACGATTCTGAACCAGAGAAGACTCTCCAAGCTAGACGAAACTTTTGGAAGGAAATTCACGAAGCGGAAGACTTGAGTATGCTTGAAACATTTTACGCCGAATTCGTCGCAGAAAAACCATCCTTATTAGAAGAGGATACACCTATTTCTGCACCTACTACAACCATGCCTACTCTAGCCAGCCATTCGGAGCCTACCGTTGCGTCTATTCATAAGGGATTCAAACTCCCTACTACGGGTAATAGTACTTTTGAGATTCGTCCATCTTATATTTCTTTGGTGGAGCGAAACATGTTTGGAGGAAGCCCCATTGAGGATCCTGCTAAGCATATGGAGAAATTCACCAATTATTGTTGCTCTATTCCTTTAACGGGTGGGGTAACGCAAGATCAGATCAAATTGGTTTTATTTCCCTTTTCACTAATATGAGACGAGGCAGAAGATTGGTTGGGAGAGTTAGATGTGGATGCACTTGGCATCACAGATTGGAACTATTTGGCTCTTGCATTCTATAAAAGATACTTTCCGCCACAGAAAACCAATGCCATTCGAAGTCAAATCACAAGTTTCAAACAAAGTCCCAATGAAAACTTTAATGAGGCATGGGTTCGCTTCAAAAAGCTTGTCAAGTCTGTTCCACATCATGGT
>JAIUZE010015452.1:0-41133 GCA_022085475.1 Heliosperma pusillum
ACGTTAATCAACTGACGTGGAGTATCAAAATATACTAATCATGCCACGTATATTCCAAATGAGATTTATTATATAAATGCACTATTGTGGAGGACACTTACTCCAACAGTCGGCTGATGCGTGTATTTTACATAGACTTTTTAGTCCATTTATACACGCATTTTTATGTCATTTAGGTGATATTATGTCACTATATACCCCTATTTGGCTACTTTGTACTTTCATTACCATTTTGTAGGTACAAGCTGCGTTGTAGCGGATATCGAGCCAAAACAGTCCACTTTGCATGCATTTAGGAGAATGGAAGGAACGGAACAGAAGCTCTTGCATGGGAAAGCGTGAAACCGCTCACAATCAAGTCCAAAGCCACGACCAACACTATGTGCTAGGCCAGAGGACCTCGATCGACCCTATCTTTGGTCGATCGAGGGGAGTACTGAGGAACAAGACTCGATCGAGTGACTCTCTACTCGATCGAGAGGATTAGTTGCTAGAGAAGACCTCGATCGAGCTGTCATCTGCTCGATCGAGGGGTAGCTGTTGAAGAATTTGTCGATCAAGAGGAAGAAGTCCTCGATCGACTGATATTCTCGAATAAAGGCCTCGATCGAAGGGTATTTTCCCTCGATCGAGTGAAATCTATCACGGGCCTTAAGTCCGTAGACTAATTAGGTTAGAATTCGTGTTATGCATTATATAAGACTCTTAGTTCGTCATTAAATCATCATCAAGAACTACTTAGCAGACACTTATCATTCACCATAAGTTTCTGAACCTTCTTAATCTTTAAGGTTATATTCGGGTTTATGATCGACGCGGATTTGTTCTTTACGCCGGATTTGCTAAGATTGTAAAACTCTTTTCTCTCCTTTATTCTTAATCTTTGTTCTAGTCTTAATTATTGTTCTATCTTTCTTAATTGTTGCGTTATTGTTCTTTAGGCTTGTTAATTACGATTATATCATGTCTAATGTCATATATCCAATCGTCTTTATTGCTAGCATCATTAATAGTATGAGTAGCTAATTCCCTTATGTGTTAGGATAAGAAAAACTGTAATAGAGGCATGACAGGATAGAGTATATTAGTTAGTCTTGAACATGAGAATCAATCTAAGCAGTTTAGTTGAGGTTAGTCGAATGAGTGCACGCAGGAGACTAGCTAGGTCGGGGTTAACTACCTAAACCCTAAACCCTAAACCCTAAACCCCGACCTAAACCCTAAACCCTAAACCCCGACCTAAACCCTAAACCCTAAACCCTAAACCCTAAACCCTAAACCCTAAACCCCGACCTAAACCCTAATTCCTAAACCCTAAACCCTAAACCCTAAACCCTAAACCCTAAACCCTAAACCCCGACCTAAACCCTAAACCCTAAACCCTAAACCCTAAACCCTAAACCCTAAACCCTAAACCCTAAACCCTAAACCCTAAACCCTAAACCCTAAACCCTAAACCCTACTTCCGCTATCTTCTTTAGTTAGTAGACTTAGGCTTTTATTTTTGGTGTATAACGACTCGCATAAACGGCATCACGAACGAGAATTTGATGGTATCCGGATCTCAAAATCAATCTTGGAGAAAGTAGAAGCGCCCTTGAGTTGGTCAAACAAATCTTCAATTCTTGGCAAAGGATACTTGTTCTTGATTGTAACTCGGTTCAGCTCACGGTAGTTGATGTGGTCGTTATACACAAAAAATAAAACCTAAGTCTACTAACTAAGAAGATAGCGGAAGTAGGGTCGATCTCCACTGGGAGGAAACTAATCAACTGAAATCTAAATCTGCAAGTAACAATCTGGGGGTTTTGAAAAGGTTTTAGCTAACTAAATAAGATTAAAGGAAAGAGAAGTAAAGGAAGAAATTAATATGAAATAAATCAGATAAAGAGGGAATATGCCAGGATTCGGTCTACTGCAGTATCGGCATCTATGGGTTAACTAAGTCAGTCAATCTATCAATGAGAAGGGCAATGGTTTTCTCCTCTCGGTCTCAACCCACCCTAGGGATTTTCCTAATTAACTCTCGTCCTCTTAGGAGTCACCTATAAATTCTAAGCAAGCCTTTCCCTTCCAATCTCTCGATCCAGGTCGGGGTTAACTACCTAGCCTAGTCTTCTGCGTGCACTCATTCAACTAGACCTCAATTAAATTGCTTAGACTGATTCTCATATTCAAGACTAACTAAAATAACCTATCCTAACATGCCTTTACTACAGTTTCCCTCATCCCAATATACAAGAGAATTAGCTACTCATGTTATTAACGATGCTAACTAAAACGATTAAACATATGACGATAGACATAATAAAATCACAATTAACAAGCATGAACAATAACGCAGCAGTAATTAAGAAGAGTAAATAGTGTTTAAGACAAAGGTTAAGAATAATAGAGAGAAGAGGAAAGGAGTTTACAATCTTAGCAAATCCGGCGTAAAGAACAAATCCTACGTCGATAAACCCGAATGCAAACGAAAGATAAAGTTCAGAAACTAATGGAAGATTAATGCTAATGATTCCGAACCCTAAGGGTTCTGAATCCTAATGATTCTGAATAATTCCTAATGACGTAAATAAGAGTTTATATAATGCAAAATACGACTCTTAAACCCTAATTAAGCTATGGACTTTTAGCCCATGATAGATTCTACTCGATCGAGGGAAATAACCACTCGATCGAGGACTTTATTGGATGAAATCACTCGATCGAGTAACAATTCTACTCGATCGAGCAACTTTTCAGCGGCTACTACTCGATCGAGCACAGGACAGCTTGATCGAGCAACTCTTCACTTCAACTCTCCTCGATCGACCAAATATAAAATCGATCGAGGTCTTTTGGCCTATAGTGCAGTGTTGGACATGGCTTTGGACTTGATTGCGAGCGGTTTCACGCTTTCCCATGCAAGAGCTTATGTTCTGTTCCTTCCATTCTCCTAAATACATGCAAAGTGGACTGATTTGGCTCGGTTTCTTCTACTATGCAGCTTGTACCTACAAAATAGTAATGAAAGTACAAAGTAGCCAAATAGGGGCATATGGTGATATAATATCACCTAAATGACATAGAAATGCGTGCATAAATGGACTAGAAAGTCTATATAAAATACACGCATCAGTAGTCAATGCAAA
Source organism: Heliosperma pusillum (assembly GCA_022085475.1). NCBI lineage: Eukaryota > Viridiplantae > Streptophyta > Magnoliopsida > Caryophyllales > Caryophyllaceae > Heliosperma > Heliosperma pusillum. Next base: position 3,135 of record JAIUZE010015452.1, read on the forward strand.
GTCTCATCGACCCATCCTTCTTCTTCACAAAGAGCACGGGAGCACCACAGGGTGAGGCACTCGGTCGAATGAAACCCTTTTCTATCATCTCATCAAGTTGCTTCATTAGCTCCTTCAACTTGGTTGGGGCCATACGATATGGAGCTTTAGCTATGGGTCCGGTTCCGGGCATAAGATCAATTGAAAACTCCACATCACGCACGGGAGGGATCCCGGGCAAGTCCCTGAGGAATACATCAGCAAAGTCACGTACTATAGGTACTTCTTCAATCTTGGGCAAGGAGGTAGTTATAGAAGTGACGACACACAAGAATGCTTGGTGACCTTTTCTTATCATACTCACCAATTTAATTCCGGAAACCACTCGCACACCCATTCGGGAATGAGATCCCTTATAGGTTACTCTAACTCCTAAAGGACTCTTAAGGTAGATCTTTTGATGTCTACACTCGAATCTAGCGTGGTACAAAGCTAGCCAATCTATACCTAGGATTACATGAAACTCTCCTAAGGGAAACTTAAGGAGATTAGCGGGAAAGAAAGTTCCCGCAATCGAGATAGGGACATTAGGGTAAAGAGTAGAGCATGAGATGATTTCTCTGGATGGTAAGGATATGGGGGTATCCTCACTAGAAGTAGTTTTGATAGCTAACTTATCAACATAAGTTGAAGACACAAAAGACATAGATGCGCCGGTATCAAATAAAATAAGGCACGGTTGTCCTAAGATTGAGAACATACCCATAATTATCTCCGGATGAGCATCAGCTTCGGCTCGGCTTAGAATATAGATAGATCCTTTGGGCTTAGCATTTGGAGTGGGCAGCTTCCGATCAGGGCAATCTTCATAACGGTGACCGGCTTCTTGCAAAAGTAGCAAATGAAAGGTCGGTTGAAGCATCCAACACCGGGGTAGTGTGGTTGTCTACAACAGTTGCAAAGGCAACCTTGAGCTTGGACTCGAGCATTAGCATGAACTTGAGGGGGAGCATAGGGCCTAGGAGCCGCATTAGAAGTAGCTTGGGGCAAGAAAGGAGTGAGAGTCCTTGCATTTGCATTACGAGGAGGATTAAATCTCTGCTTGTTAGCATAGGCATTGGAAGATGAGGGAGAAAACGACCTTTTGTCATAGAAGTTTGGCTTAGGTGATAAAGAAGGAGTTGTATTCTTCATCTTTGCTTCATCCTTGATGGCCTTCATGGAGTTCTCGGCCCAAAGTGCATCATCATACAACTCTACAAAAGAGGTAGAATTCCTCCTTACTTTGCTTTGGAGCAAAGCACTAAGCTTATTACGATAGTAAAAAGCTCGGTCTTCATCATCCTTAATGAGTCGTGGTGCAAAATGAGCAAGCTTGTTGAGTTGGGTGGTGAAGTCTTGAACCGACAAGTCACCTTGTTTGAAATAGATGAATTCTTTGAGTCTTTGTTGTTTGAGTTCTTTGGGGTAGAATCGATCTTCAACAAGAGTCTTGAAACGTTCCCAATTGAAATTGGCTTCAAGAGTAGCGGTAGGACTAGTAATCGACCACCAATTGTCGGCCTTTCTCACAAGTAAATGCTTGGCATTCCTTACTTTGTCTTCTTCTCGGACTTGACACAAGTCGAATTGCTTCTCCGTCTCCTGGAACCACTCCGAGAGCTCGGTAGGGTCCGATTCTCCACCATAGGGCTTGGTCTTGCTCCTGGAAATTTGACTAGCCACCCAAGCATAACCTCCTTGGTGATGGTATTCTCTAATAGGAGAGGCTTGGTTAGCATGAGCATGGGCCGCATCTTGTTGATTACTTAGGACTTGAGTGAGAGCCTCCAAAATGACATTCTATACGAGTTGAGGTCTAACCATCTTCATTAGACATAGAAACAACCAAGGTTAATCCTAAAACTTAGCATAATCATAGAGACTACCAAGTAAAGTCCTTCATTTCTACCCATCTCTCATTCATTATTTCAAGGTCAGGTTATAATTTAGGTTTAGGGTTCACGTTTGTGCGTCGGGAGCGTCATAGACTCTGATACCAACACTGATAACCTTCGCGATAGCGAAAATAAAACATTCAAGCATGCGATTTAAATAGCGGAAAATACGAGGTTTTTGAAACTTTTTGCATGACAAAGGAAAAGTACGAGGAATGTCAAATAAATACAAACTAAAGTATAAAATACTACAAGGATACATAGTCTCTCAAAACGTAGTCAAAACATAAAAGATGTCTAGAAAACTAGCTAAGAATGTCTATGGGTGAAAACTCAAGGCCAACGCCCGCTAGCTCACACACGAACCCAAAAACAAGAAACAATCTAGCCAAGAAACATGTACATTCATAAAATATGAACGCCACAATAAGTGGGGAGTAACTCCGGGTTCTCCCAGCCATATCACAAGTAAACGTACATATACGACAATTAAAAATGTAGAAACGCATATACAAATAAATCATGTAAAGTACAAACTACATTTCAATATAATATGATATAAGCATACGTAATAACAAACAGTAAACATCAGGTTATGAACCGACTCGGGAAAGACACCCTTAGGCAACTATATTGTGACAACCCTCGCGACAGCGGAAATAAAACATAACAAGCATGCAATTTATATAGCGGAAATTACGGTATTTTTGAAAATTTTTACATGCCAAAGGAAAAGTACGAGGAATGTCAAATAATTACAAACATAAAGTATAATATACTACAAGAGACGTCGTAGTCTCTCAAAACGTTATCAAATATCAAAGTTGTTTAGCAAACTAGCTAAAAAACGTCTAGGGGTGAATCGTCCAGGCCAACGCCCGCTAGCTCACACCAGAACCAAAAAACAACAAGCAAAATCCATCCAAGCAACTTGTTCATCCATGAAAACATGAACGCCACAGTCAGTGGTGAGTAACTCCAGGTTCTCCGAGCCATATCACAAATAACATACTTAAACGGTAATACAAAGTAGCAGCATACATATATATATATATATATATATATATATATATATGTGAATTATGAGAAGTATAAATAGGCCTTTCAATATATAAAGATATAGGCGTATGAGGTACAAAACTCTAAGCATTGGATTATAGACAAACTCGGGGAAAGACACTCTTAGGCAACCATATACTCACTAGGGCTTGCATCTCACCGATAGCGGCATATACTTGATAAGATAGAGACTCGACATATAAACCACGCCAAGTCATCCAACGGTCACAAATAATCCACATATAAACATCCATGCAAACATACGAATATGGTAACATTATCTCTCATGGTTAATGACACGCACTAGCACCATGTACATAGCAAGTATGATCAATTCGCATCCACGGGATAAACATTTCCCTGAACGCATACACGATTAACATTTCGTATATGTAGACTCAATTCCTCTTGGTAGGACGACGATAATATAATAATCCGATCCTAGTCTAAATCTGGCCAGACTCTCGGAATAAACATGTTCCGATTCGACATGCGATACACATTTCGCATCCAAGACTCGGTCAAACACAGAAGCCGAGTACCCCAAGATCGGTCAACCTTCACGAAAGAGTCGGAAAGAGCACAAGCATCATAAACAGGCGGTACGCTACATGCAATGATACCACCTTGCAAAGATACGACATTTGAGGGCCGGATCGATCAACGCATTGCGTTCGCTTCCCAACAACGTCGTCATATCTCCACTAAAACATGCATTCAAGCATTTGGGATACACCTCCTCATTCCGACATTCCAGTCTAACGAGCGAAGAGGTAGCCGGGGAATAAGAGTTCATAGCACTTAACAATTAGTACTCAAATCGTAACATATGTAAAACCGACTCAAAGAGGGTCATATCAAAAACCGTCACAAAACATGTGATATAAGCGAATGGAATATCATATATTCTAAACATGAATATTTAATGCTATTACGTAAATTTATACGATAAACGAACCATACAAACTATTATAATGAAAGTATAAGAAAAGAAGTAGAAGGAGAAAGACAGCTTGTGCCGGCCGGTCAAGTGGACCGGTCGCCAGCTACCCGTCTGGCATTTCAGCAACAATTCAAAACAACTAAAAATACAGGGTGTCCAAGCCGGTCAAAGGGACCGGCAGCCGGCTACCCGGCTGGGACCATAAGGCTATTGAGAAAAGAAGGAAGGATAAGGGGGTGTCTCAGCCGGTCGGCTGACCGACAGCCGGTCGGCCGGCTGAGACTTTTTTTTTACCAAATATACGTCGAAATAACAATTTAACATCATCCAACTCCCAGCCGGTTAGCTGACCGGCGGCCGGTCGGCCGGCTGCGACAACATATTCACGAAAATCACTTTTCTTAACCCAATCATCATACAATAAACATCAACTATCATCAACACTCATTAACAATTATCAACAAACAACAACCATCATCAACAAACACAAATTCTATGAATACTCATCCTATTCCAAATACATTAACTAGCATCTAAAACACATTAAATCACGTATTGATATTGAGTAACCCTTCAGCGTTACCTTTTCGCGTCTTCACTCTTCGTCTAGGTCCTCCTCCACTAAGTAGTAATCTCTGTCGAGGTCTTGATGGTCTCCACCTACAATTAGACAACAAAAAATGAATATAATTCACCTTTGAGAAAGATGGATAAATTGAAAAGTGAGAAAGACGGTAATTTTATTACCGAATAAGATAGAGGATGATAAGAGGGGAATATTATGACAAAAATTAGAGGATTTGGGTGAGTAATGAAGGAGTAGTGACGATCTTGAGCTTGATCAAAAATGGAGTTTAGGTTTTGGTTACTTGTTGAAGAAGAAGGTGAGTGGAAAAGTGAGTGAGGGAATTAGGGTTATAAAGGGATATAAGGGTGAGTAAGTGGAAAAATATGGAAAAAGCCCAAAAGCGGCTTCAGGCGTAACTCACACGGAATTTTGAGTAAAGTCCGAATACGAACATGGATTTGCTAAATTAGACACGGGAAACTAAGTTCTAGAGTAAATCTAAAATTACGCTGAATAGTATCCGTATAATATTTTTAAATTACAAATAGGGTACAATTGCGGCTGTTACAATCACCCCACTTTTTAAAACGTTTCTCCCTCGAAACTTGAGCGAAAGAAAGATACCTTAATCGAATAGGCTTGGATATTTAATACGGATAGAAGCTTCCGGTTCCCACGTCTCTTCTTCAACATTAGCACATCTCCACAAAATTTTCACTAAAGGGACCACTTTACTTCTCAACTTTTTGTCCAAGCGATCTAGAATGCGGATTGGCTTCTCTTCAAAGGACAAATTCGGTTCTAGCTCGGGAATTTCGGCTTGAAGGACATGGCTCGGGTCACTAATTTACTTCCTCAATTGAGAAACATGGAAGACATCATGAACTTTATTCAAATGCGGGGGTAAGTCCAACTTGTACTCTACGGCACCAATTCTTTTCACAATATCAAAGGGTCCAATGTATTTCGGGCTCAATTTACCCTTTACACCAAACCTTTTAACACCCTTCATCGGAGATACCTTCAAGAACACTTTATCTCCGACTTCAAATTCTAACGGTCTTCTTCGGACATCGGCATAAGATTTTTGTCGGTCTTGAGCGGCTTTCATTCTATCACGAATGACCTTCACATGATCAATGGTTTCAACAAGAACATCAGGGCCTAAATGACGAACATCACTCAAATCATTCCAACAAATAGGAATTCGGCACTTTCTTCCATAGAGAGCTTCGTAAGGAGCCATCTTGATCGAGGCATGATAACTATTGTTGTAAGAAAACTCCACCAATGGTAGAATCTTTTCCCAACTAGATTGGAAGTCGAGTGCACAAGCCCTAAGCAAGGCTTCTAAAGTCTGAATAGTCCTCTCGGTCTGACCATCGGTAGCGGCATGGAAAGCGGTACTCATCAACAATTGACTACCCATGGCTTCTTGTAAGGCCTTCCAAAATCTCTAACAAAACCTCGGATATCGGTCGGATATGATCTCCTTGGGAACACCATGATATCTAACGATCTCATCAACATAGGCTTTGGCTAGTCTATCTAAACTCTAAGTCTCCTTGATCGGGATGAATCTGGTACTCTTGGTCAAAAGATCAACAATAACCCAAACGGCATCTTTACTTCCAACGGTTCCTGGCAAAGCCATGACAAAATCGATATAAATAGATTCCCACTTCCATAGTGGAATATGTAGAAATCCACCGGGCCTCTTGTGTTCGATTTTCACTTGTTGGCAAGTAAGACATCTTCCAACATAGGACACCACATCGCCTTTCTCGGCCACCAAAATTGTAGCTTCAAGTCTTTATACATTTTATCACCTCCGGGGTGGATAGAGTAAGGAGAAAGGTGAGCTTCATCAAGAACTCGCTGATGCGTGTCGTTATGAAATGTACTCTAAATGTAGGGTCGATCTCCACAGGGAGGAAACTAACTAAATGTACTCTAAATCTGCCAGTCACAAACTAGGGGTTTTGAATTGGTTTAAACTAAACTTAATAAGATTAAATGAAAAGAAATAAAGGTAGAAATTAATATGAAATAAATCAGATAAAAGATAATATGCTAGGATTCGGTCCACTGCAATATCGGCATCTACGGGTCAACTAAGTCAGTCAATCTATCAATGAGAATGGCAATGGTTTTTTCCTCTCGGTCTCAAACCACCCTAGGGATTTTCCTAATTAACTCTCGTCCTCTTAGGAGTCACCTATCAATTCTAAGCAAGCCTTTCCCTTCCAATCTCTCGATCCAGGTCGGGGTTACCTACCTAGCTAGTCTCCTGCGTGCACTCATTCGACTAACCTCAATTAAATTGCTTAGATTAATTCTCATATTCAAGACTAACTAAAATAGTCTATCCTATCATGCCTCTACTACAGTTTTCCTCATCCTAACATACATGAGAATTAGCTACTCATGCTATTAACGATGCTAGCAATACAAACGATTGAATATATGACGTTGGACATAATAAAATCGTAATTAACAAGCATAAATAATAACGCAGCAGTTAAGAAAGGTAAACAGTGATTAAGACTAAAGCGAAGATTAAGAATAAAAGAGAGAAAAGAGTTTACAATCTTAGCAATCCGGCGTAAAGAACAAATCCACGTCGATAAACCCGAATGAAAACTAAAGGATTAATAAAGTTCAGAAACTAATGTTTAATGCTAAGTAAATGATAATAGTCGATGAGAATGAATTGTCCTACCTAATGACGTAAATAAGAGTCTTATATAATGCATAACACGACTCTAAGCCCTAATTAGACTACAGACTTAAGGCCCGTGATAGGTTCCACTCGATCGAGGGAAAATACCCTTCGATCGAGGTTTTTATTTGAGGAAATCAGTCGATCAAGGACTTCATCCACTTGATCGACCAACTCTTCAGCAGCTGCCACTCGATCGAGCAAAGATATAGCTCGATCGAGGTCTTCCTTCCTTCAACTCTCCTCGATCGACCAGATATATAGTCGATCGAGGACTTCTGGCATGGCACATAGTGTTAGTCATGGCTTTGGACTTGATTGTGAGCGGTTTCACGCTTTCCCATTCAAGAGCTTCTGTCCCGTTCCTTCCATTCTCCTAAATGCATGCAAAGTGGACTGTTTTGGCTCAGTTTCCGCTACTACGCAGCTTGTACCTACAAAATGGTAATGAAAATACAAAGTAGCCAAATAGGGGCATATAGTGATATAATATCACCTAAATGACATAGAAATGCGCGTATAAATGGACTAAAAAGTCTATATAGAAATACACGCATCAATTTTCCCCAAACCAAACGTTTGCTTGTCCCAAGCAAACTAAATGCAGCTATATGGAACAAAATAAACCTAACGGAATAGAGTAGGTCTCAGAGCTAACTGCAAGTCAATACTAAACCGTTCAATGCACTCATTCAATCGCTACAAAGCTAAATACGAAAGTGAACGAATTTATACAATCTTGAAAATAAATTAGACTTTCGACCTTGCAAGACTCAACCAAATTCGGACTCTCACGGGTCACTCTTCTCTCAACAAGCAAATGGTAAGTAAATATGTCAAAGAAAGAGAGAAGAAAATATAGTCACTCACCTAGACTACGACCGACACAACATGCATTGCTAACTAATATGAAAGATGATTCAAGCACCGTACACACGCATAACCACCGTTCAAGGACAATCATGTAACACCCGCAAATGTACCCTATTTTAGTAGTAAAAATATTTTACGGATACTTTTCAGTGAAATTTAGTTTTAGTTTAGAATTAAATTTCCCGTGTCGAATTTAGAATTTCCGAGTTCGTATTTGGATATTACGCGAGATTTCAAGTGAATCCTGTCTTGAGACGTCTTTGACTTTTCTTGACTTTTTCCACTCACTCTCTACTTATTCTAACCCTAACCCTAACTTCCTCACACAACTCAACTCTTTCTTCCTCACTAAGAAAACCCCAAAAGCTTAACTTCCATTTTTGATCCGTCGTATAATCGTCATAACTCTTTCGTTTCTCGCTCAAATTCACGTAAGTTCATCTTACTCTTCCCCTCTTATCTTCCTCTATCCGTATTGGTAATAAAATTACTGTCTTTCTCGCTTTTCAAACTTTCCGTCTTTCTCAAGGTGAAGTATATTCATCTTTTATTAATTTTTTGTAGGTGGTGACCTTCAAGATCCCGACAAAGACTATTTCTTAATCGAAGAGGACCTTGACGCGGAGTGAAGACGCAATAAAGTAACGGTGAAGGGTTACTCGATATCATTTACGTGTTTTATGTGTAATCTAGGTTAGTAATCGTATTTAGAATATGATTGGTAAGCTTAGAAATCGTATTGATGATGATACTTGTTCTTTGTTGAGAATTGATATGAGAATGGATGATTAATGATATGAGATGATGTTGGTTGAATATTGAACATGGATGAAGGTTGGTGATTTTCGTGCATTATAGACCCCAGACGGCCGACCGGCAGCCGGTCAGCCCACCGGCTGGGGCAGTGGCTGTATATTATTGCATGTTACGTAAATTTTGAAGTAGGAAATTGATCTCAGCCGGCCGACCGGCAGCCGGTCAGCCGACCGTCTGAGACACCCCTCTATTTGACTTTGGTTTTCCATATACCCTTGGTCCCAGCCGGATAGCCGGCAGCCGGTCCACCTGACCGGCTGGGACACACTGATATTTCATTTTGGTTTTCATATTATACATGGCGTCATCCGGGTAGCCAGCAGCCGGTCCACCTGACCGGCTGGCACCTGCTGGACTTTGTTTGAGTTTCCTGTTTACGATTTCGTTTATAATATTTCCGATGGTTCATTTATCTTATATATTTACGGAATGACTTTAAATATTAATGTTTCGAATATATGATATTTCAATTGCTTGTATCACATGTTTTGTGACGGTTTTTGGTATGTCCCACTTTGAGTCGGTTTTTACAAATGTTACGGTTTGAGCACTATTTTGTTATGTGCTTTGTACTCTCACTCCCTTGGCTATCTCCACGTTCGTAAGGCTGGAATGTCGGAACGGGGATGTATCCTACTGCTTAATTGCATGTGTTAGTGGGCATACGACGAAGTTGTTGGGAGGCGAACGCATTGCGTTGATCGACCCGGCCGTCAAATGTTGTGTACTTGCGAGGTGGTGTTATTTGCATGTAGCGTACCGCTTGTTATGAGGCTTGTGCTCTTTTCCGCCTCTTTCGTGAATTATATCGACCGAATTTGGGGTACTCGGCGTCTTTGATTGACCGAGTCTTGGATGCGAAATGTTTATCGCATGTCGAACTCGGAAAATGCGATTCGGGATCTGGCCAGGTTTAGACTAGGACGTATTATTATCGTCGTCCTACCGGAGGAAATTAGTCTACATATACGAAATGTGATCGTGTATGCGTTCAGGAAAATGTTTATCCCGTGGATGCCTTTTAATCATACTTGCCATGTACACGGTGCTAGTGCGTTTCATTTACCGTGAGAGATGTCGTCATTGTGTCGTTGTGTTTGGATGGGTGATTACATGATTGATTATTCATGATCATACCATGACTTGGCATGGTTTGTTTGTCGAGTCTCAATCTTATCAAACTTATACCGCTAACGGTGAGATGCAAGCCCTAGTGAGCGTATTCGGTTGCCTAAGAGTGTCTTCCCCGAGTCTTTGTATAACATGATGGATTCGGACTTGTACTTCATATGCTCTTATCATTTTATATTGAATGGCCTATCTATCCTTATCGTATTTCACATGTATATCTATATATGCACGTTTCTACCTTTGTATTTCCTTTTATGTACGTTTAATGTGATATGGCTGGGAGAACCCGAAGTTACTCCCCACTGATTGTGGCGTTCATGTTTTTCATGGATGAACACGTTGCTTGCATGGATGGCTTTTTGCTTGGTATTTTGGGTTCGGGTGTGAGCTAGCGGGCGTTGTCCCTGGATGAAATACCTTTAGACGTTCTTTGCTAGTTGCTAAATAACTTGTCTTTTGTTAACATTTTGAGAGACTACGTCTCTTGTAGTATTCTGTATTTGGTTTGTAATATTTGACACTCCTCGTATTTTCTATCTTGCATGTATAAAGGTTTTTAAAATACCGTATTTTCGCTAATTAAATCACATGCTTGTATGTTTTATTTCCGCATTCGCGAGGGTTGTCACAGTTGGTATCAGAGCTTTAACGCTCCCGACGCACACACGTGAACCCTAAACTTAAACTACTTGACCTTGAAATAATAAATGAGAGATGGGTAGAAGTTAAGGACATTACTTGGTAGTCTATTTGTTTATGCTAATTGATAGGAGTAACTTAATTTGTTTTCGTTCCTTATAAAGGTGGTTAGACCACGAATGGTAGAGAATGTCGTGTTGGATGCTCTTACTCAAGTATTGAAGAATCAACAGGATGCGGCTATTGCTTTAGACAACGAAGTTCCCCCTCGAAGAGAGGATAACCATCAGGGAGGCTACGCTTGGGTAGTTGGGCAAATAGCTATGAGTAAGATTACACCTTACGGTGGAGACCCGGACCCTACCGAGCTATCAGATTGGTTCCGCGAGATGGAGAAGCAGTTTGATCTATACCAAGTCCGTGAAGAGGACAAGGTGAGGATCGCAAAGCACTTCCTTGTGAGGGAAGCTTATAATTGGTGGGCTATCACTAGTGCCACCGCTATTCTTGAAGAGGACTTCAATTGGGCTTGTTTCAAAGCTCTAGTGGAAGGTAGATTCTATCCTAAAGAGCTTAAACAACAAAGGCTCAAGGAGTTCATTGACTTTAAGCAAGGCAATTTGGCTGCGCAAGACTTTACTACGGAGTTCAACAAGCTTGCTCATTTTGCTCCGAGGCTTATCCGAGATGACGAGGACAGAGCCTTCTATTACCGCAACAAGCTGCGTGTCGTTCTTCAAAGTAAAGTGAGGAGGAATACTACATCCTTCGGAGATTTATATGATGATGCCTTGTGGGCCGAGAATTCCATGAAGGCTATTAGGGATGAAGCTTTGATGAATAATCCCTCTCCTTCTTTCTCTCCTTCGCCAAATGTTTATGGGAAGAGACCGTTTATTCCGTCTTCCTCTAACTCTTATGCTAACAAGAGAAGATTCAATCCTCCTTCCAATGCAAATGCAAGAGCTCCTGCTCCTTTCATTCCTCGAGCTACTTCTAATGTGGCTCATAGGCCTTATGCTCCTCAGGCTCAAGCTCAAGGTCGTTTGTGCAACCGTTGTAGACAACCACACCATCCCGGTGTGCCTTGTTCCAACCGACATTATATTTGCTACTTTTGTCAAAAGGGTGGTCACCGTTATGAGGATTGCCCCGATCGTAAGTTGCCCCCTCCTCCTTCTGCTAAACCTAAGGGTTCCATCTTTGTTATGAGCCGTGCCGAAGCCGATGCTCATCCGGAGATCATTACGGGTATGTTCTCAATCTTAGAGCAACCGTGTCTTATTCTTTTTTATACCGGTGCTTCAATGTCTTTTGTGTCTTCGACTTATGCTAATAAATTATCTATAGAGCCTACATCTAGTGAGGATACTCCCATATCCTTACCTTCCGGAGATATTATCTCTTGTTCTACTCTTTATCCTAATGTCCCAATATCTATTGCGGGTTTTATCTTTCCCGCTAATCTCCTTAAGTTCCCTCTAGGAGAGTTCGATATAATTCTAGGTATTGATTGGTTAGCATTGTACCATGCTAGGTTCGAGTGTCGTGATCAAAAGATTTATTTAAAGAGTCCTTTAGAAGTTAGAATAACCTATAAGGGATCTCATCCCCAAAAAGGTGTGTCTTTAATTTCCGCTATGAAATTGGTAAGTATGGTAAGAAAGGGTCACCAAGCATACTTGTGTATTGTGACTTCTTCAACTACCTCTTTGCCAAGTATTGAAGATGTGCCTATAGTTCGTGAATTCATTGATGTATTTCCCGATAATTTGCCCGGGATTCCTCCCGAGCGTGATGTTAAGTTCTCTATTGATCTTGTACCTGGTTCTGGACCCATAGCCAAAGCTCCTTACCGTATGGCTCCGACCAAGTTGAAAGAATTAAGGAAGCAGCTAGATGATATGATTGAGAAGGGTTTTATTCGACCAAGTGCCTCGCCTTGGGGTGCTCCCGTTCTTTTTGTAAAGAAGAAAGATGGATCTATGAGGCTTTGTATTGATTATCGTGAATTGAATCGGATTACAATCAATAATAGGTATCCTTTACCAAGAATTGAAGATTTGTTTGATCAACTAAAGGGTTCTTCTACTTTTTCCAAGATTGATTTGAGATCCGGTTATCATCAAATTCCCGTCCGAGATGTTAATATTCCGAAGACCGCTTTTAGTACAAGGTATGGTCATTATGAGTTCAAGGTGATGCCATTTGGATTGACCAATGCTCCCGCTATCTTTATGGATCAAATGAACCGCACATTTAGTGAGTATCTTGACAAGTGTGTGGTGGTGTTCATTGACGATATTCTTATATTCTCCAAGTCCGAAGAAGAGCATGCTATTCATCTAAGGATTATTTTGAGTGTTCTTCGTCGTCAGAAGTGGTATGCTAAATTCTCCAAGTGCGAATTTTGGTTACCTAAGGTGTCCTTTCTTGGGCATGTGATTTCTAAAGAAGGTGTAATGGTGGATCCTTCTAAGATTGAAGCTGTGGTGGATTGGAAGAGTCCGACCGATATTAGAGAAATTCGAAGTTTTCTTGGTTTAGCTGGTTATTACCGTAGATTTGTCAGGGATTTCTCTAAGCTTGCTAGACCGATGACCCAGTTATTGAAGAAGGAAACCAAGTTCCTATGGAATGAAGATTGTGAAGCCGCGTTTCAAGAGATAAAGAAGAGGTTAACTACCGCTCCGGTGTTGACTTTGCCCGAAGATGGAGTAGACTTTGATGTCTATTGTGATGCTTCCAAGATGGGTTTGGGTTGTGTTCTTATGCAAAGTAGGAAAGTGGTGGCTTATGCTTCAAGACAGTTGAGAGTTCATGAAGTGAATTATCCTACTCATGATTTGGAATTGGCTGCCGTTGTTCATGCTTTGAAGGTATGGAGACATTACCTTATTGGAGTTCATTATCGTATATTCACCGATCACAAAAGTTTGAAGTACATATTTACTCAAAAAGAGTTGAATATGAGACAAAGAAGATGGTTGGAATTGGTGAATGATTATGATTTTGAGTTGTTGTACCATGAAGGGAAGGCAAATGTTGTTGCCGATGCTCTTAGTAGGAAAGCTTCTCTTGCTTTGAATGCTATGCGGGTATTACCCGATGATCTTTGTGCCGAGTTTCGAAAGTTGAAGTTGGAATTCATGGAGTTTGGATCGACTAGCGAAGGCCTATGTGTGCTAGATTCATTGCGATCATGTTTAATGTGATATGGCTGGGAGAACCCGGAGTTACTCCCCACTGATTGTGGCGTTCATATTTTTTATGGATGAACAGGTTGCTTGCATGGATGGCTTTTTGCTTGGTATTTTGGGTTCGGGTGTGAGCTAGCGGGCGTTGTCCCTGGATGAAACACCTTTAGACGTTCTTAGCTAGTTGCTAAATAACTTGTCTTTTGTTAACATTTTGAGAGAATACGTCTCTTGTAGTATTCTGTATTTGGTTTGTAATATTTGACACTCCTCGTATTTTCTATCTTGCATGTATAAAGGTTTTTTTAAAATACCGTATTTCCGCTTATTAAATCACATGCTTGTATGTTTTATTTCCGCATTCGCGAGGGTTGTCACAAATCACGTGCCGAACACTTGGAAAAATAAGGATATGTGAGGCTAATTGGTAAGAAGGGGCAAATTAATTAATGGAAATGTGAAGGTAAATAGCCAAGCTAGTTTCTACAAGACCGTAATAGAACTCGTTCCATTCTTCCAACTATCAAAACTAAGCTCGATGCCATAACATATCTAGGCATAAACAACACAAATCCCAAGAAACACCTCGACAAATACTAATAAGCGTAGGAGGCGTAAATAACTTCAGCCAATTATTCTTTTTTCATTTTTTTCATTTTTTCATTTTCTTTCTTCTTTTTTTTTTTCTTTTTCTTGGCTGATTGAGGGGAAAACCTCTTGATCGAGTGGAATATGTCACTCGATCGAGGCAACATACATCAATATCTGCTCGATCGAGCTGAAAGCTACTCGATCGAGGCACAATTCAACACTTCTCTTCTTTTTTTTTTTCGCATATACCCACTCCAATCAATGGAAACGAGCCAAAAACTGACACAACAGTAAAATATACCTTGACTACTAAACTAGCTCGGCAAAGGTAGGCTTAGTTAGAATGTAGTTAAGGGCAACAGGCAGATATGGCTTTGTGTGGAGTTAATGGGGTAAAATGAGGAAAAGGGAGATGCAAATATTCTCAAAACACGTAATACCGACCACAAACCCAATGCGTGCAGGCAATAAGAAATCAAAGTTCATATACAAGCAAATGACACGAGGTGTGGGGAGTAACTACTCTCATTCCTAGATGAACTGGTCATAAATGTCACCAATTATAGGCTCTAAAACTCAGAATATATAAGTAGTTTGCCAAAATGTTGAGTCAAGTCTAATAGTGAAATTTAAATTCCAAGACAAAATTCAATAGTTCACTACTTCGATTTTACTAAGTAAGTCAAGAATGGTGCAAGGAATAGCATAAAATAGACTTGTAGTGCAATTTCATCATGAACAAGACTCCAATCCGACTCGACTATATGCGGAAATAAACGTGATATTTTTGATTTTTTTCAAATTTTTCTAATTAACATGAACTGTAGACGTGAATGCAATACAAATGCAAATGCAGACGCAAAAGGATGCAAAACACCTCCCCAAACCAAAACAGACAATGTCCTCATTGGCTATAGCACAACAGCATATAAGGGGAAGGGAAACAATACCTAATACATGGTCCTAAGGGATGAAATATATATAAAGAAAGGAAAAACAAAATGAACAGAAAAACTCACCAAACAAAGCTTCCCCAAACCAGCATCAAACTGGGGGTCGATCGAGTAGAAATTCTACTCGATCGAGAACCTTTTCAGGCATGACCGCTCGATCGAGTAGTTCTTCTTGACTCGATCGAGGACTTTCTTAATTGCACAGACTATGACTTTGAGCGGTTGATTTCCTCTTCGTTTTCCTGCAAAAACGATGCCAAACGATACCCCAAAAAAAAAAAAAATTTGTCTAACAGGAAAAATAAAATGTTTATCTAAACTACGGATTATTGCGTAACGTCTAATCTAAGTAAATAGTCTAATAGTCTAACGAAAACGCAATAAATTGTTTTTACAAGTTGCACGGGGTTGCAAACCCGGCTAGTAACCACGCAGTTTTGTGACAAGGCCACCGTCAGGCCTTTGACTTGCAGAAGTACCCTCTGCTGCGGTAATTTCCGACTTCTTTTTCCACAATCCCTGGGGTATACGTGAAGCGGTGCGCTCAGAGTGATTAGCAATGTTAGGCATCTTCGCTGTCACGGAAGTCTCAACAGTAGAATCTTCCTTAAAAATAAAACTGTCGAAGACGGAATCAGGAGTACTCAAGTCTTCCTCCTGATCAGTCTTATCTAATCCTCTCTTTCTGCGTAAGAAGTTTCTTTCGGGCTCTGAATCAACTTTCACTAACTCGAGCCCTTTCGGACCTGCGCATATACAACTATAGAGAGAAAAGATAAGAACAGTCTTAAGGAATTAGAAATTCCTTAAGACGAGGCAGAAATAAATAAACAGAAAATTAAATTGCCTCCCTGGCAACGGCGCCAAAATTTGATGCGTGTCGTTATACACCAAAAATAAAAGCCTAAGTCTACTAACTAAGAAGATAGCGGAAGTAGGGTCGATCTCCACAGGGAGGAAACTAACTAACTTTACTCTAAATCTGCCAGTCACAAACTAGGGGTTTTGAATTGGTTTAAACTAAACTAAATAAGATTAAAGGAAAAGAAATAAAGGTAGAAATTAATATGAAATAAATCAGATAAAACAGAATATGCTAGGATTCGGTCCACTGCAATATCGGCATCTACGGGTCAACTAAGTCAGTCAATCTATCAATGAGAATGGCAATGGTTTTCTCCTCTCGGTCTCAAACCACCCTAGGGATTTTCCTAATTAACTCTCGTCCTCTTAGGAGTCACCTATCAATTCTAAGCAAGCCTTTCCCTTCCAATCACTCAATCCAGGTCGGGGTTAACTACCTAGCTAGTCTCCTGCGTGCACTCATTCGACTAACCTCACTTAAATTGCTTAGATTAATTCTCATATTCAAGACTAACTAAAATAGTCTATCCTATCATGCCTCTACTACAATTTTCCTCATCCTAACATACAAGAGAATTAGCTACTCATGCTATTAACGATGCTAGCAATACAAACGATTGAATATATGACGTTGGACATAATAAAATCGTAATTAACAAGCATAAATAATAACGCAGCAGTTAAGAAAGGTAAACAGTGATTAAGACTAAAGCGAAGATTAAGTATAAAAGAGAGAAAAGGGTTTACAATCTTAGCAATCCGGCGTAAAGAAAAAATCCACGTCGATAAACCCGAATGTAAACTAAAGGATTAATAAAGTTCAGAAACTAATGTTTAATGCTAAGTAAATGATAATAGTCAATGATAATGAGTTGTTCTACCTAATGACGTAAATAAGAGTCTTATATAATGCATAACACGACTCTAAACCCTAATTAGACTACGGACTTCAGGCCCGTGATAGGTTCCACTCGATCGAGGGAAAATACCCTTCGATCGAGGTCTTTATTTTAGGAATTCAGTCGATCGAGGACTTCATCCACTCGATCGACCAACTCTTCAACAGCTGCCACTCGATCGAGCAAAAATATAGCTCGATCGAGGTCTTCCTTCCTTCAACTCTCCTCGATCGACCAAATATATAGTCGATCGAGGACTTCTGGCATGGCACATAGTGTTAGTCATGGCTTTGGACTTGATTGTGAGCGGTTTCACGCTCTCCCATGCAAGAGCTTCTGTCACGTTCCTTCCATTCTCCTAAATGCATGCAAAGTGGATTGTTTTGGCTCTGTTTCCGCTACTATGCAGCTTGTACCTACAAAATGGTAATGAAAATACAAAGTAGCCAAATAGGGGCATATAGTGATATAATATCACCTAAATGACATAGAAATGCGCGTATAAATGGACTAAAAAGTCTATATAAAATACACGCATCACTCGCTTCCTTAGGTCAAGAGCATTAGGCACGAACACTCGGTCATGGAGTCGAAGGACACCTTTGTCATCAATCTTGAAGTCTTTAGCTTTTCCTTCTAGAATCTTGCCTTGAATAGACTTGTAGGTAAGATCATCAACTTGGCTTTCGCGGATCTCGCGGAGAAGAACGGGTTCGGCAACCATAGCACCAACATAATCTAATCCACGTTCCAAGAACTCCAACTTCAACTTTCGAAACTCGGCACAAAGATCGTCGGGTAGCACCCACATAGCATTCAAGGCATTAGAAGATTTCCTACTAAGAGCGTCGGCCACAACATTGGCCTTCCCTTAATGGTATAACAATTCAAAATCATAGTCATTCACCAATTTCAACCATCTTCTTTGTCTCATATTCAACTCCTTTTGAGTAAACATGTACTTCAAACTCTTGTGATCGGTAAATATGCGACAATGAACACCAATAAGATAGTGTCTTCACACTTTCAAGGCATGAACCACGGCGGCTAATTCCAAATCATGAGTAGGGTAGTTCACTTCATGAACTCTCAACTATCTCGAGGCATAAGCAACCACTTTCCTACTTTGCATAAGTACACAACCCTATCTTATCTTGGAAGCATCACAATAGACATCAAAGTCTACACCATCTTCAGATAAAGTCAACACCGGGGCGGTAGTCAACCTTTTCTTTAACTCTTGAAAAGCGGCTTCACAAGCTTCATTCCATACGAACTTGGTTTCTTTCTTCAACAATTGAGTCATCGGTTTAGCAAGATTTGAGAAATCTTTGACAAATCTACGGTAGTAACCAGCTAAACCAAGAAAACTTCGGACTTCTCTAACATCGGTTGGACTCTTCCAATCAACAACGGCTTCAATTTTAGAAGGGTTTACCATCACACCTTATTTAGAAATTACATGCCCAAGAAAGGACACCCTAGGTAACCAAAATTCACACTTGGAGAATTTGGCAAACCACTTTTGACGACGAAGGACACCCAAAATAGTCCTAAGATGAATAGCATGCTCTTCTTCGGTCTTGGAGAAAATAAGGATGTCGTCGATGAAAACCACTACACACTTGTCAAGATACTACCTAAAAGTGCCGTTCATTTGATCCATGAAAATAGCGGGGGCATTAGTCAATCCAAATGGCATCACCTTGAACTCAAAGTGACCATATCTTGTACTAAAAGCGGTCTTTGGAGTATCGGCATCACAAACTGGAATTTGGTGATATCCGGATCTCAAATCAATCTTGGAAAAAGTAGAAGCGCCCTTTAGTTGATCGAACAAATCTTCAATTCTTGGATAGGATACGTATTCTTGATTGTAATTCGGTTCAACTCACGGTAGTCAATAAAAAGTCTCATTGAACCATCCTTCTTCTTCACAAAAAAAACGGGAGCACCCCAAGGCGAGGCACTCGGCCGAATGAACCCTTTTTCAATCATATCATCAAGATGCTTCCTTAACTCTTTCAATTCGGTTGGAGCCATACGGTAAGGAGCTTTAGCTATGGGTACGGATTCGGGTACAAGATCAATGGAAAACTCAACATCACGCTCGGGAGGGACCCCGGGCAAGTCTTCAGGGAATACATCAACAAAGTCACAAACTATAGGTACATCTTCAATCTTTGGTAATGAGGTAGTTGTAGAAGTCACAATATACAAGAATGTTTGGTGACCCTTTCTTACCATACTCACCAACTTCATTGCAGAAATCAATTGCACACCCATTCGGGAATGAGATTATTTATAGGTTATTCTAACTCCTAAAGGACTCTTTAATTAAATAAATCTTTTGATCTCTACACTCGAATCTAGCATGGTACAACGCTAGCCAATCTATACCTAAAATTACATCAAATTCTCCTAGAAGAAGCTTAAGGAGATTAGCGGGAAATATAGTACCCGCAATAGAGATAGGGACATTAGGGTAAAGACTAGAACATGAGATAATTTCTCCGAATGGTAAGGATATAGGAGTATCCTCACTAGAAGTAGGCTCGATAGTTAACTTATCAACATAAGTTGAAGACACAAAGGACATAGATGCTCCAGTATAAAAAAGAGTAAGACACGGTTGCTCTAAGATTGAGAACATACCCGTAATTATCTCCGGATGAGCATCGGCTTCGGTTCGGCTTAGAACATAGATAGATCCCTTGGGTTTGGCAATTGGAGGGGGCAACTTGTGATCGGGGCAATCATCATAACGGTGACCCGTCTTCTGGCTAAAGGAGCAAACAAAAGGTCAGTTGAAGCATCCCACACCGGGGTGGCGTGGATGTCTACAACGGTTACAAAAGCGACCTTGAGCTTGAGCTTGAGGGGGAGCACAAGGCCTATAAGCCACATTAGAAGTAGCTCGGGGAATGAAAGGAGTCCTTGCATTTGCATTTGGGTGAGGGTTGAATCTCCTCTTGTTGGCATAGGCATTGGAAGACGAGGGAGTAAACGACCTTTTTCCATAGAAATTTGGCCTAGGCGAGAAGGAAGGAGGGGAACTCTTCATCATTGCTTCATCCTTGATGGCCTTCATGGAGTTCTCGGCCTAAAGGGCATCATCATACAATTCTCCAAAAATTCTCCAAAAAAGGTAGAATTTCTCCTTACTTTGTTTTGGAGCAAAGCACTAAGCTTATTACGATAGTAAAAAGCTCGGTATTCATCATCCTTGATGAGCCTTGGTGCAAAGTGAGCAAGCTTGTTGAATTGAGTGGTGAAGTCTTGAGTCGTCAAGTCACCTTGCTTGAAATCAATGAATTCCTTGAGTCTTTGTTGTTTGAGCTCCTTGGGATAAAATCGGTCTTCAACAAGAGCCTTGACACATTCCCAATTGAAATTGACTTCAAGAGTAGCGGTGGGATTAGTAATCACCCACCAATTGTCGGCTTCCCTCACAAGAAAGTGCTTAGCAAACCTCACTTTGTCTTCTTCACGGACTTGGTACAAGTCGAATTGCTTTTCCATCTCCCGAAACCACTCCGAGAGCTCGGTAGGGTCCGGTTCTCCACCATACGGCGTGCTCTTGCTCCTAGCAATTTTGCTAGCCACCCAAGCATAGCCTCCTTGGTGATTGTCTTCCCTATGAGGAGGGGCTTGGTCGGCTTGAGCATTTGCCGCATCTTGTTGGTTCCTTAGAACTTGAGTAAGAGCCTCAAGAATGACATTCTCTACAACTCGAGGTCTAACCATCTTCATAAGAGAAAAAAAAAATCAAGTTAATCCTAACACTTAGCATAAACAAAGAGACAACCAAGTAAAGTCTTTAATTTCTACCCATCTCTCATTTATTATTTCAAGGTCAAGTAATTTCAGTTTAGGGTTCACGTGTGTGCGTCGGGAGCGTTAAAGCTCTGATACCAACTGTGACAACCCTCGCGATAGCGGAAATAAAACATAACAAGCATGCAATTTATATAGCGGAAATTACGGTATTTTTGAAACTTTTTACATGCCAAAGGAAAAGTACGAGGAATGTCAAATAATTACAAACTTAAAGTATAATATACTACAAGAGACGTAGTGTCTCAAAACCTTATCAAATATCAAAGTTGTTTAGCAAACTAGCTAAGAAACGTCTAGGGGTAAATCGTCCAGGCCAACGCCCGCTAGCTCACACCCGAACCCAAAAACAACAAGCAAAATCCATCCAAGCAACGTGTTCACCCATGAAAACATGAACGCCACAGTCAGTGGGGAGTAAGTCCGGGTTCTCCCAGCCATATCACAAATAACAAACTTAAACGGTAATACAAAGTAGAAGCATACATATATATATATATATATATATATACATGTGAATTATGAGAAGTATAAATAGGCATTTCAATATATAAAGATATAGGCGTATGAGGTACAAAACTGTAAGCATCAGATTATAGACAAACTCGGGGAAAGACACTCTTAGGCAACAATATACTCACTAGGGCTTGCATCTCACCGATAGCAGCATATACTTGATAAGATAGAGACTCGACATATAAACCACGCCAAGTCATCGAACGGTCACAAATAATCCACATATAAACATCCATCCAAACATACGAATATGGTAACATTATCTCTCACAGTTAATGACACGCACTAGCACCATGTACATAACAAGTATGATGAATTCGCATCCACTGGATAAACATTTCCCTGAACGCATACACGATTAACATTTCGTATATGTAGACTCAATTCCTCCTTGTAGGATGACGATAATCATAATCCGATACTAATCTAAACCTGGCCAGACTCTCGGAATAAACATGTTCCGATTCGACATACGATACACATTTCGCATCCAAGACTCGGTCAAACACAGAAGCCGAGTACCCCAAATTCGGTCAACCTTCACGAAAGAGGTGGAAAGAGCACAAGCATCATAAACAAGCGTTACGCTACATGCAATGACACCACCTTGCAAAGATACAACATTTGACGACCGGGTTGATCAACGCATTGCGTTCGCTTCCCAACAACGTCGTCATATCTCCACTAAAACATGCATTCAAGCATTTATGATACATCTCCTCGTTCCGTTATTCCAGTCTAACGAGTAAGGAGGTAGCCGAGGAATGAGAGTTCATAGCACTTAACAATTAGTGCTCAAATCGTAACATATGTAAAACCGACTCAAAGAGGGACATATCAAAAACCGTCACAAATCATGTGATATAAGCGAATGGAATATCATATATTCTAAACATGAATATTTAATGCTATTACGTAAATTTATACGGTAAATGAACCATACAAACTATTATAATGAAAGTATAAGAAAAGAAGTAGAAGGAGAAAGACAGCTTGTGCCAGCCGGTCAAGTGGACCGGCCGCCGGCTACCCGTCTAGCATTTCAGCATATGCACGGTTAATGACACGCACAAGCACCATGTCATCCAAGTCAACCAATCCAAGTCATCCAACGATCACAAGTAATCAAACATATACTCTCACGGTTAATGACGCGCACTAGCACCATGTACATAGCAAGTATGATCATAACACGTTCACGGGATAAACATTTCCCTGAACCATACACGATAAAGATTTCATATATGAAAGACTCATTTCCTCCCGGTAGGACGACGATAATAATACGGTCCAAGTCTAAACCTGCCCAGACTGTCGAACTAAACTTGTTCCGATTCGACATGCGATAAACATTTCGCATCCAAGACTCGGTCAAACACAGAAGCCGCGTACCCCAAATTCGGTCAAACTACTCGAAAGAGGCGGAAAGAGCACAAGAATTATAAACAAACAATACGCTTTATGCAATGACACCACCTTGCAAGGATACGATATTTGACGGACGGGTCGATCAAAGCATTGCGTTCACCTCCCAACAACAACGTTATATCCCCACTAACAAATGCATTTAAGCATCAAGGATACACCCCATCGCTCCGGCATTCCAGTCTAACGAGGGTAACGGTGTAGCCGTGGAATGAGAGTTCAAAGCACTCGACAATTAGTGCTCGAATCAAAACATAAGGTACGACTCAAGAAGGGACATATCAAGAACTGTCACACAACATGTGATATACGCAAGTGAGATATCATATATTCTAAACATGAATATTTAATATTATTACATAAGTTTATAAGATAAACAAACCATACAAACTATTACATGTTAGGACATAAGGAAAAGAAATAAGGAGGAGTTACAGGGGGTGCCAGCCGGTTAGGTGGACCGGCTGCCAGGTACCCGGCTGGTACCTCAGCAACACAAAACAACAACTATAAATTACAGGGGATCCCCAGCCGGTGGATGTGACCGGCTTCCGGCTGCCCGGCTGGGGTCATAGGTCAAATGAGAAAAGTGAAGAAAATAGGAAAAGGGAGAGTTCCAGCCGGTGTGACCGGCTGCCGGGTGGCCGGCTGGGACTCACAGACTTAACAAAATCAACCAAACTTACAGGCATTCCCAGCCGGTTGGGTCGACCGGCGGCCGGTCGGCTGGTTGAGTGGACCGGCGGCCGGTCGGCTGGTTGGGACTCACGCAATATTAAAATTACACAAAATGTCCAATTCACATCAGAGGGGTTCCCAGCTGGTTGGGTGTGTTGGAGTGAGTGTCCTCAACGATAGTGCGATCACATAGTTAAATCTTAATAATAAGAATACAAAGGGATGATGAATATTATATTCAACTGATCAACATAAATTGGTAACGATTGGCTCAGTTGAGTTTTACATTACTGTCGTATGACCGTGGTGATCAATTGATCCCTTAAGGTCACACCTAAAGGACAATCCCCTGATCATATACATTAATTAATTATATAGCGATACAGATTAAATAATCTCTTATATTGAACTAAATTTACATTAGTGAAAATAATATCTTATTGTTATATTACTAAGAATGCATTATGTTTATGAAACATTTGAGATAAGCAAAATTGGTTGAATATAATTGCAAATTGTTGTAGATTATATTAACCAAATATGTGATGACCCATTTTATTTACATGTAATTATAAAATATGACTTCAAATGTTAAGTCTAATTTAATTGTTATGAAATTGCATTTAAATTAGTTAAATGCACATTTATAAGCTAAATTACATGTTACATGTCACATGTCACATGTGTGACAAATGAAAAATTACAAAAATAAAATGGACACCCATTTTATGTTGGAAAAACCGGTTGTGGTGGGTAGTAGGGTAGGTTTTAGGTAATTGAGTGATGTTCTTATTAAGAATAGAAACAATATGATTACTACCTAATAAAACCTAGACTCTACGCTAATTGCATTGTGAAGACAAATGTGAGGCATGCTCACCCTCCCCCATGCCAAGTGTGGCCGGTCATGTTGTATGATAAGAGGAAATTTTTTCCTCTTATCTTAAGTACAATTGATCACATTTTGGGTTCTTACACTTATCTCTCATAAAAATCTACTTCTCAGACTAAGATAAAACTTAAAGAAGTTATCAAATAAATTGAAGTTCATAAATTATTACAACATTACTAAAAGTAGTAAAAGTTGTATTAATTTTATTTTAAGGGCTACTACAATATCATACTAGTGTAGTATTTTTGTAGTGTATTAGAGGTTGTCTTGGGTGCATCTAATAGGAGTATTCTTATACTAAAAACTTGGAAGTTCATCCCTAATATTGTAAGCTCAAGAACAAGGTTTGGAAGGTGTCCAAATCTTGTGCCCATATCATTTAAGATTAATGTAAGGAAAAGTTTCTTCTTATATTTTTTTTTGTTATGCATGCATAAGTTCCTCATAGTTTAACAGTAAACTATTTATAATATGATATTAGAAATGTCTAATATTGAGTTTAAGAAACTTACAAGATGACCGGCGGCCGGCCGGCCGGCTGGGACACACCTACAAGAAAATCAACATCAAGAACAATCAAAACTCAAATTCCATTGTTACCCATTCAATTCCAATAACATTTACCAACATCAAGCCACATTTAAAGTATATTAATCATCACCAATCATTGAGTAAAACCAATTAAAGCAAACCAACGCACATTTATTGCCCAACTCAAGTTCAAACATGGTAAATAAGCATAATTAACAACTTGAATGTAACTTAGCATAGGATTAGTGAAAGATAAGCATAGAGGATGAATTCACACATATGAAAGAACAGCTAGCACATTTCCTCATGAAATTAAGGCAAAGATTACATCTTTTCTAAATAAAACTACAATTAAAACATTAAACACATAGTGATATCGAGTAACCCTTCACCGTTACCTTTTTGCGTCTTCACTCGTCTTCTAAGTCTTCCTCCACAAGATAGTAGTCCTTGTCGGGATCTTGAAGGTCTCCACCTACACAAAGACACAAAAGATGAATAAAATTCATCCTTGAGAAAGATAGAAAAATTGAAAATGAGCAAGATGGTAACTTTATTACCAAACAAGGTAGAGGACTATAAGAGAGGAAGATTAGACTAAAAATCAAAAGATTTGAGTGAAGAATGAGTAAGTTTTGTGATGAGAGGGTTAGGGTTCAACAATGGTGAGAATAGGGTTTTGGCTTGGTGAGGATGGTGATGAATAGTGCTGAGATTTGTGAGTGGAAAATGAGTGTGGGTTGGTCTAGGTTGAGTGAGTAGAGAATGGGAAAAAGGCCCAACATGTGACCCAAGGCGTAACCCACATGAAATTCCGAGTAGAATCTGATTATGGACTCGGATTTGCTAAATTAGACACGGAAAACTAAGTTCTATTTCTAAATCTAAAATTAAGCTAACTAATATTAATATAATATTATTAAACTGCGACGGCTAAATATTTCGGGTGTTACACTCAATGCATTAATGCCCTACAACAGAAGTTGCATGTCTATTTTCCCCTTTCTAGTCTAGTGCAATGACGCAAACAAGACATAGGAAGATTCCTGATTAAAAGAAACATTGGAGTCTCATATCACATTTCGCAAGCAGATAATGCTCGTATTGATTATCATGTTCCTCATCTTAAAGTGACAGTGAAGATGGTTATCAAAACCACTATTGATATATTATGGAGTAAGAATTCAAAAATTGTGACTAGTCAAGATAGTTAATGGATCCAATCGATTCATATGTAACCCTCGTATTGTAATAGTGTTCTAATTTGTAGTTGGTGGATATATTTTGTGATGTTCCATTATTGATATCACTAAACTTACCTTTTACCAAAAAAAAAGAATAGATTTGGGCCTTGATAAACATTTTCCGGATAAGAAAATAACAGAGTCCATAAGTCAAGTGACACCAGGTAGAGTCAAAGGCGCTCAGGGGGAATATCACATGAGTCATCGGTTATCTAACCACTCCTTACTAAAGAAGTAAATTCAAATTGAATAACCGATCTAAGGGTAGCTATTTAAGAAATTACTCTTCATCAAAAAAGGAGACACAACTTAAACAACTACAACTTAATATATCCTTGGTGTTGGATATATGTCCCGACTCCAATTAAGGTAACCCAGTTTATATTCTATATAATCTTCACCTTTTGCTAAAAGTCGCTTAACGAACCGAGTATTAAAATTTTTCATGACTCGTGTAGAATTAAATGGACCTATAGGGTCACACACAAGATGAATACGGTATTTCTTATTTATAGTCGGACGAAAATATGTTAATAGGTTTCGAATTAGGTTAGGACTAGCTGCAATTAAGGTAATGGTTTAATCATGAAACTGAGTCTTTACCTAATAATATTTCGGGTATGGGTCTGGGTCTGAGTTACGAGACCCGGACCCGACCCGTAGACCCGTACATTTGTAAAAAAATAAGAAAATAAATATTTCTAACCTAATAATATCACAGACAATATTAATACACAACATCAACAACTCAACAATCATACAAAATACTTAGCCACATACTGACATACACAATAACACAACCAACTAGCAACTAAGAGTTGAAGCTTGACCATGGCGCAACTAACGACAATGACGACTAGCGGCCCGATTGACAGCCGACCACCACTTCACCAGTCCACCGCTAACTACGAAGGCAATCAACGAGTTATTTCGGGTACAAATTAGAATTAGGGGTTTCTTATTTTGGAGTAAACTAATTTAGATCTTCTCTTTTTTTCTCCTAATTAATCTAATGAAGCATTCTTATTTCATTTGCTGTAGATTTGTGGGTTTCTTATGCTAAATATACTCTTAAAAGAAATATATGGTTAGTGCTGGATATAATGTAAACTTTCTTATTTCATTTACCCTAGATGTATTGCTATTTTGCTAGATCTTCTCTACTTGGATAATACTGATTTATTTGGTTTTGCATACTAGGTAGAATTTGGGCATCAGAAGAGATTTTGAATGCTCATGGCTATTCAATTATTATTGGCAAGTTCATTCAAATCAGACCCGTGGGTAGACCCGGACCCGACCCGGACCTGTTGGGTATGGGTATGGGTCTGATAATTTTAGACCCTTGCGGGTTTGGGTCGGGTACGGGTCCAAGATCTGTGTCACGGGTCCGGGTCCGGGTCCTAGTGGACCCGACTCAGACCCGACCCGTTGCCATCCCTACCTCCCTATATATACATATAATTGGGAGTCAGTTTCTTCCGTCATATTCACTCTGTAAGAAGTAATAAACCCTACCTTGTACTAGCATACAAATTGCATCTCCTATTCATTCGTGTGGGTACTATTGGAGGTACTACGATTGGGATGCTCTTATTTATTTGTAACAGTTGGGTTATTCAGATCCAGTTCTTATTTTCTTATATTGCTGGATTTTATTTCTCACGGATTTACTCCGTTGCCAGGTAATTCGATTAATCTTTTACTTTTATGTTTAATTCTAATTTCTAACATCCATATGGTACTGGATATTCGGTATTAAAATCGTTTTAGTAGTTACGAATCCCTTCAATGGTATCAGAGCTCGTATGCAATGTTAGAAATTGAATTTTGATTACGGATATCTGCGAGACATCATTACGTAAATGATCTTCCATTGAATTTTGATAACGGATATCATCTGATGATTTGGTGTAAAGTATAATTGGATTGATATTCATGTGCGTTTTATTTTGTTGTTTATTGGTTATTGTACTGCAAGCATAATGACAATTGAATGATTATTTTATTATTTGATTATACGTTTTCGCTATTTTTGATTCTTGGACGAAATACTGATGATCATTGTGATTTGTGATTAGACTCGTATTAAACATGTGTTTGCAGTAATCTTTTGTTTGTATACAATGATTAGACTAGATCATGTGTTATCGGTTCTCGGTGATTTCGTATGTTTCATATTTTGATTATAAGTATGGTTAGTATTACTTGTAATTGTACTTTATAATATACGATATTATAGTTAGTATATTACTGTTAATTAGTTAACAAGTAAAACCCTAATTTGATTAGGAGACTAATTTGATTAGTCAAATTTTACACCTAATATATATTTGTTATATGTTAATGCCTTTAAAATCAAATCCATTTGCGGCTAACTTAATATTTATTGAAAGTGTTTCCTAAATTTTGTGTATCAGTTCCGAGTGTCAAAATTTGACAAAACGATAGTGTTTTTCGCCTGTAAAAGGAATTATAAATAGGCCTTCAAAGTAGCTCTTGCATTTTACGGCCAAATTCGAATGGTTCGATTGAGTTTTGGGAAGTTTTTGGTTTAAAAGTTGAAAATGTTAATGGTTTATTAATCTATCTTGAGATTATGTTCATGATATATATGCCTTTGTTTTCATTTGAGACGTGCTAATGTTTATATTATTCCTTTATGTATGAGATGCATATAATATGTATATGTTCTTTAGTGTGCTTTAATAGTAGGCATATATGTTTAAATTCATTAATCTGAATATTAAGTTGATGTCTTTCCAACCTAATGACTGTAATAAACTTATATCGTCATGTAATGGGTTTGCAAAAGTAGAGCATTCTGATTATGTATGTTGAGCAGGTGGATAACAATTATTCACACATGTAGGTTGGTTGTCTTAACAAAGTTTTTCAAAACAGTTTTGAACTTTGAGGCAAATAGTTAAAATTCATATGATGATTATTTAACAAACCGAGAGTTGTATATGAGTTAGAATTAACATAGAGATGTTTACCTTAATCCTTATAATTTGGGCGATTAGCCAAAGCTCACTTAAATTATAAGTATTTGGGGTCTTTGAATATTGTATTGTATATGTCTGAGGGTTACTTGTACAATTTTGTAGTCTTAAACTGTTTAATATCATTTTGTTACATAGATTAACATGTCACTTATACTTGCATATTTTATTGTTGTAAATAATGTCTCATACCACCAATTCGTTTTCTCTCCGTTCCCTACTTGAGAAGGAAACGTTGAATGGTTCAAACTTCTTGGAATGGTATCGTAATTTTAGAATTGTTCTCAAAGAGGGAAAAAAGGTATATGTCCTTCAGAATGCATTACTTAATAAACCAGATAATAATGCCCCATCCACCGTTAAGAACGAATAGAAAGAGCATCCTTGATGTTTGCTGTCTTATTCTTGCTACCATGAACTCTGAGCTTCAGAAGCAATATGAGAATGTGGATTCAGCTTATGAGATTGTTGAAAACCTAAAACCTATGTTTCAGGAACAAGCTAGAACTGAAAGGTATAATAATGTTAAGGCTATCTTTGACTACAAGATGTAAAAAGATGAGCCTGTTAGTCCACATGTCATAAAAATGATACTCCCTCCATTCAACTCCACACTACACATTTCTCTTTTTGACACTATTCACAAGTAAGAACAATCTTTCAATTTCCGGCTAATGCATAAAAGAAAATATATTCATGTGGGATCTTGTTTGATTCGTTTTTAGGAGTATATTAAAAATATCTAACTCGTATAATTTTTGCAAATACGTAGCGAACTATATTTACGACGCAAAACGCGCATTGGCAAACGTGAAAAAAGATATGTGTAGTGTGGAGTTGAATGGAGGGAGTAGGTTATTTTGATAATCTTGAAGACTTGATGCTGGCATAATAAGGCAACAGTTGGCTACTGATATTGTACTTCATGTTGGAGTAGGTGTCCTCCACAATAGTGCGCCACATAATAAATCTTATTATGGAATATAATTGGGATAATTATTGACTATATATATGATTAGTCAGTTGATTAACGTAAATCAATAACGGTTGGCTGACTAGAGTTTGACGTTATTGTCGTTTGACGGCGGTGATCAACTGATCCCTTTCGGTCACACCTAAAGGATGAAATCCAAATAGTAACTAATTATTTGTATACGATACAGTTAATTAGTACATTACATATATTCGATATGTACGAGAGTTAATTGTTAGAAATTGAGTTAAGAACTCAAATTCGATTAAACTTATTTTTCAATTATGCGATAATTGACTAATAAATTTATATCTTATTTTAATACGATTAAATAAGATTTAACTTAGTAATTAATCGTTAAATTACTAAATTAGTTGAGGTTTTGAGATAGAGGTAATTAGTTAATTATATTTACAAGGAGTTGTAAAATAAATTAACTAAGCATTGTGGGACCCATTATATATTGATATAATGGTAAAATATTACTTAAAATGTTAAGTACATATTATTTATTTAATTGAGACATATAATTGTTATATGATCAAATTAACACTTAATTATACAAGATAATTAACCATATGATCAATAAGTATTTGTGAGACAAATATCAAAAATCAAAATGGACCAAACTAGGCCATAATGGACGGGTTTTGGTAGTAGTTACATGGTGATGATTTTGTTCTTATTTTTACTCTTTAGTTACTTTTTGAAAGTGACATAACAAGTAGTAAACAATCATCATCTTTTCTACAACACTACACTCAAATGCATGTGATAAAATTGAACAAATAATAGTCCAATTGTGGACTAAATATTCCGGCCAAATGGCCTTAAAATGAGCATTGTGTTCATTTTTCTAAGGACTTGATTTTTGTTCTATTGTCATACTTCTTTCTAAAATCCTTCTTCTCACTAAAACTCTCATATACTAATATTTGCTAAGTATTACTAGTGTAGTAATATAGTCATAATATTAGTAGTATTATATCTATCTTATTATCTAGTTAATAATAAGGGTAGATTATTTGGTGTCATCTTGGTGCAACTTGAAGGAGGTCTTCTTGTTTGGAGATTTCTTGTGTTCATCCATATTTATAGCTCAAGAACATAAAGAAGGAGTTCTTGTTGTGCCCATATAATTTCCATATCAATGTGAGGAAATTTCTTCTTTTATGTAAATGTCTTTATATTTGCATGCATGTTACATAGATCATTATAAACTAAATTAAAAAGTAATTTGGTAATTAATTAGAGGAGTCTAATTAAGGTCTATGGACTTTCAGATACCACATGAAAGTCCTAGACCTCTAATTAGACTCCTCTAATTAGTTCATTAAATTACATTAACTTAATGATTTAGGATCTAGTTATCATGCATGCAAATATAAAATCATAAAAGAAAAGATAATACGAAAACATCCTTACATTGGAAATTTTCGATTCAATATGGGCACAATAAGAACTCCTTCTTATTGTTCTTCAGCATGGAATTAGTGGATGATCCTCCATAAACCAACCTCCAAAGTAGAAGGTCTCCTTCTTGTTGCACCCAAGAATCAACCCAAATAATCTTAGCTTATTATTAACTAGATAATAAGTAAGAAATAATACTACTAATATTGTTGTATTACTACACTAGTAATATGTAGAGAATATTAGTGTATAAGAGTGTTTAGAGAGAAGTTGATTTTAGTGATAGAAGTAAGAAATAAGCAAGTGAAGTAAGCATCCAAAATTGAACAACTTTTGTTCAATATATAGGCCATATGGCCGGATGACACAAGCTCAAAATGAGCTTTGTTTTGCTTATTTTTATTTTCATGCAAATAGGTAGTGTGTGGGATTGATTATAATCATGTTCATGTCATAACTTGTCATAATCAATATGTTGTAGTGTGATATAAGAAATGAACAATCATCATTGTGTTTTTCCACTACAATTTTGGTCCACATGGTAAAATGTAGTCCATTTTGATTTTTTATATTTGTCCCACAAATACCTATAATCATATGCTTAATTATATTATATAATTAAATGTTAATTTGATCATATAAAAATTATATGACTCAAATTAATAAACAATATACACTCAAGTTTTAAGTCATATTTTACCATTATATCAATATATAATGGGTCCCACAATGCCCAGTTAATTTATTTTACAACTCTTTGTAAATATAATTAACTAATTACCTCTACCTCAAAATATATGCATAACCTCAACTAATTTAATGAATTAACGATTAATCACTAAATTAAATCTTATTTAATCGTATTAAAATAAGACGTAAAAATTTATTCAGTCATTTATCGTATAAGTGACTAATAAACTTAAGTGGAATGAGTTCGCAACTCAATTTCCAATAAATAACTCTCGTAACTAAACGTACATATCAAATATATGTAATGCTCTAATTAAACTGTATCGTATACAAATAATTAGTATTCTATTTGGGTCTCATCCTAGAGGTGTGACCTAAAGGGATCAGTTGATTACCGCCGTCATACGACAATAACGTCAAACTCTAGTCAGCCAAGCGTTACCGATTTACGTTAATCAACTGACGTGGAGTATCAAAATATACTAATCATGCCACGTATATTCCAAATGAGATTTATTATATAAAGGCACTATTGTGGAAGACACTTACTCCAACAAATAGCGGGAGCATTAGTCAATCCAAAAGGCATCACCTTGAACTCATAATGGCCATACCTTGTACTAAAAGCGGTCTTCGGAATATCGGCAGCACGAACGGGAATTTGGTGATAACCGGATCTCAAATCAATCTTGGAAAAAGTAGAAGCACCCTTTAGTTGATCAAACAAATCTTCAATTGTTGGTAAAGGATACCTATTCTTGATTATAATTCGGTTCAACTCACGGTAATCAATACAAAGCCTCATAGAACCATCTTTCTTCTTCACAAAGAGAACGGGAGCACCCCAAGGCGAGGCACTTGGTCGAATAAAACCCTTCTCAATCATATCATCAAGCTGCTTCCTTAACTCTTTCAACTCGGTTGGAGCCATACGGTAAGGAGCTTTGGCTATGGGTCCGGAACCAGGTACAAGATCAATAGAAAACTCAACGTCACGCTCGGGAGGAATCCCGGGCAAGTCTTCAGGGAATACATCAACGAATTCACGAACTATAGGCACATATTCAATATTCGGTAAAGAGGTAGTTGAAGAAGTCACAATACACAAGTATGTTTGGTGACCCTTTCTTACCATAATCACCAACTTCATTGCGGAAATCATAGACACACCCTTTCGGGGATGAGCTCCCTTATAGGTTATTCTAACTCCTAAAGGACTCTTTAAATAAATCTTTTGATCTCTACACTCGAACCTAGCATGGTATAACGCTAACCAATCAATACCTAGAATTATATCGAACTCTCCTAGAGGAAACTTAAGGAGGTTTGCGGGAAAGATTGCACCCGAAATAGATATTGGAACATTAGGATAAAGAGTAGAACAAGAGATAATTTCTCCAGATGGTAAGGATATGGGAGTGTCCTCACTAGAAGTAGGCTCAATAGATAATTTATTAGCGTAAGTCGAAGACACAAAGGACATAGAAGCACCGGTATCAAATAGAAAAAGGCACGGTTGCTCTAAGATTGAGAACATACCCGTAATTATCTCCGGATGAGCATCGGCTTTGGCTCGGCTCAGAACGAAGATAGAACCCTTAGGTTTGGCAATTGGAGGGGGCAACTTACGATCGGGGCAATCCTCATAACGGTGACCACTCTTTTGGCAAAAGAAGCAAATATAAGGTCGGTTGTAACATGATGTAAAACACACTCGTTTTTTTGGTTCAAACAGTTCGGGAAACTGTTCGTTTGTTTTTAATAAAGTTGCAGCGGAAATTAACGTGTTTTTGTGGTTTTTGTATGTATATGAACAAAAATATAAAGGATATGACGTGCTCTAACTCTCCTCCCTCGCAAGGAACTCGATTTAGCCACGAATAATACTCAACCTCGCAAGGAAGAATATGGATTAACTCACTCTCGCAAGAACGAATTAATTTGATCTTTATAACTCGCAAGCTATGAAGAACACACAAGTAATCTTGTATTAAGCTCTCAAATTGTATGAATAATTCTGAATACATAGCTTGGTATTTATACTACTACTACTTACCTTAAACTAACTAGATAGAAATTAGGAAAGTGTGAATACTACCTTATTATTAAATAAGATTATCACACTACTTTATTAAATTAAAAAAAACCAGAAACTATGAAAATATGGCAGCTATCACACGGTTTTGGCCACCCTTGGAAACCGTGTTACACTACACGGTTTTGCCACCTTGGAACCCGTGTCCACTTGTGCTTTATCCGTGTTCAAACTCGAAGCCATCTTCACTCTTCCATGTTATCATATTTACTAAGCTTGATCCCATTTTGAAACCTTTGGAAATGTGAGATACATTTCGAGTGATTAAGACTTCATTTTCATTGTCTTCTAATGCTCCCGCATCATACTCCCCTTCTTTTTGAGAATTTGCCCTCAAATTATCGTCTTCAAGATACGGTGACAAATCTCCAACATTAAAAGTAGCACTTACCCCTCCATACTCGCTTGGTAAGTCTAGCTTGTAAGCACTTGATCCATAGCATTCTAACACTTTGAATGGTCCATCGGCTCTTGGCATTAGCTTATTCTTTCTTTTTGATGGAAATCTTTCCTTCCTTAGATGCAACCAAACAAGATCGCCAACTTGAAACACGGGCTGTCTTCGATTCTTGTTCGCTTTCTCCTTATATCTAGCATTAGCCTTCTCAATTTGGGCTCTTACTTGCTCACAAGTTCGGAGAAAAATAGCTTGCCTCTCTTTAGCCTCAAAGCTCATAATATCTTTCTTTGGTATGGGAACCAAATCAATAGGCAAATACGGATTCACCCCATATACAATCTCAAATGGTGCTCGCCCCGTCGTAATCGATGGAGTTCGATTGTAAGCAAACTCGGCATGGGCTAGTTTAACATCCCAATCTTTGGTGCTCTTGCTTACTAATCCTCTTAACAAGCTTCCAAGTGTTCGATTAGTCACTTCGGTTTGTCCATCTGTTTGTGGATGATGGGAAGTGCTAAACAACAACTTCGTCCCAACCAATCTCCACAATGTCTTCCAAAAGTAACTTAAGAACTTGACATCTCGATCTGATACTATTGTAAGTGGAATCCCATGTAGGCGAACCACTTCTTTGTAATACAAATCAGCAATGTTTGTGGCATCATCCGTTTTGTGACACGGAATGAAATGAGCCATCTTCGAAAATCGATCTACAACAACCATAATTGAATCCTTCCCACGTTGAGTCCTAGGTAAACCAAGTATGAAATCCATACTTACCTCGTTCCATGGCTGCGTAGGGACTGGTAAGGGTGTATATAATCCCTTGGTGAAGGAACTCTTTGCCTTTTGACAAATCACGCACTTAGCTACAATGTTTTGCACATCGTTGATCATCTTAGGCCAATAAAAGTGCTCACTTACAATGTCGTAAGTTTTGTTGACACCAAAATGTCCAGCAATAGCTCCTCCATGCGCTTCTCTAATTAGTAGCTCCTGAATTGATCCCTTAGGAATGCACAAGCGATTTCCCTTGAACAAGTACCCATCTTGAACTGTAAAAGATCCTGTAGGTTCAATAAGCTCCTTAGCAAAGCTTGGATCCTCTTTGTACAGGTCCTTGATATGTTCAAATCCGAGCAACCTCGCATCAAGCTCAACTAACAACACATGTCTTCTTGAAAGCGCATCAGCTACTACATTCGAACTTCCCGTCTTATACTTTGATGAAAAAGTAAAAGATTGTAAAAATTCTACCCATTTAGCATGTCTTGGATTCAATTTTTGCTGCCCATGGATATGCTTCAAAGCTTCATGATCCGAATGCAATACGAATGGTTTAGGACGCAAATAATGACTCCAATGATCCAATGCCCGCACTATTGCATAAAACTCCTTATCATAAGTCGAGTAGTTCAATCGTGCACCACCCAATTTCTCACTGAAATATGCAATGGGACGCTTCTCTTGCACTAACACGGCACCAATACCAACCCCGCTTGCATCACACTCGACTTCGAACAATTTATCAAAATTTGGCAATGCCAAAACAGGTCCGGAACATAACTTCCCCTTAACCTCTTCAAATGCCTTTTGTGCACTTGTTGTCCACACAAATTCGCCTTTCTTGGTCAACTCCGTGATAGGAGCCATGATGGAGCTAAAATTTTGAATAAAACGTCTATAAAATGAAGCTAGGCCATGAAAACTTTGAACCTCCGTAGTAGATTTAGGAATAGGCCATGCTTGTATAGCTTCTATCTTTGACGGATCCATGCTCACTCCATCTTTTCCCACAATGTAACCAAGGAATATCACACTAGGAACCATGAATGTGCACTTCTCAAGCTTTCCAAATAACTGTTGTTTTCTCAACATTTCGAACACAACTCGAAGGTGTTGCTTGTGCTCCTCCTCATTCTTGCTATAGATTAGGATATCATCGAGATAAACGACCACAAATTTGTTAAGGAACGACCTCAACACTTCATTCATAAGCCTCATAAACGAACTAGGTGCATTACATAGGCCGAAAGGCATTACAAGCCATTCGTACAGCCCTTGCTTCGTTTTGAAAGCGGTCTTCCATTCATCTCCTTCTCGAATTCTCATTTGATGATAACCACTTCGTAAATCAAGTTTCGAGAACACACATGACCCACTAAGCTCATCTAACATATCATCGAGCCTAGGCATAGGAAAGCGGTATTTGATAGTGATATTATTCACCGCCCTACTATCAATACACATTCGCCAAGTCCCATCTTTCTTTGGTACCAATAGGGCTGGTACGGCACATGGACTCAAACTTTCTTGCACATAACCTCTATCAATTAGCTCCTGCACTTGCCTTTGCAACTCCTTTGCTTCTTCGGGATTGCATCTATAAGCGGGTTTATTAGGTAACGAAGCTCCTGGAATTAAGTCAATTTGATGTTCAATGCCTCGCTTTGGTGGTAACCCATTCGGTAGTTCTTCGGGAAATACATAACCAAACTCAATCAACAAATCCTGGATCGCTGTGTTGTTGCTATACTCGCTTGCTACATCACGTACTAATAGTACGTAGGCTTGTTCTCCTTTAGCTAACACATCCTCGACCTCCTTTGCTTCTAAGAACAAACTCCCTTTAGCATTAGGTCTCTTCTTTTTTTATGATAAAGGATTAAGATGATACTTTGCTTTTCCTTTATGCATAATGTAGACATTACTCCTTCCTTCATGTTCAACCTTTCGATCGAATTGCCATGGTCGTCCCAAGAGTATATGACAAGCAGTCATGGGTATAACATCACACCATACCTCATCCTCATACGGTCCCAATTTTAAGGAAACCAATGCTTGTTTCTTAACTTGAATTCCATTGTTACCATCAAGCCAATGTAACTTATACGGTTTAGGGTGATTTCTACTTGACAATTTCAGATTATCAACCAACTCCCTTGATACGACATTGGTACAAGATCCACTATCGATAATAAGATTGCAAAGTTGATTTTGTACCTTACATCGAGTGTGAAATATTTGCTCTCTTTGTTCATCTCCAACCCTAGTAGCCTCGGTATGTAAGTTGCGAATCACCAATGCTTCTCTTTCCTCATCACTATAAGGGTCAACCACATGAACTTC